>PVJH01003117.1:0-148704 GCA_004026705.1 Nesogale talazaci | reverse complement strand
TGAAGAATAAAAGCAGAAACTATAGTCATTAACTTATCCTACTGGTAAAACAGAGTAGATCCTGGTACGATACCAGATCACAAGGTCCTTAGTTTTCATAAACCATCATAATAGAGAGTCTAACTTGCAGGGAAAAAATTCCAACTCTCAATGAAATTCAGTTGGCTATCAAAGCTTCTTCCTATCTCTTCTCTTTGCTCCTCTTCAAGGCCCTTCCTCCTCCCCTCCTTCCTGGTTGACCTCCCACTGTTCAATTTCTCTTTCCTTTACTCTCTTTCTACTCTTGGGAACATGAAGCCTTTACATTTTCATTGCTCAAACTGAACCGAGTTTCTGTAGCTCTTGGTATGTTGTACAGAAGGAAATATTATTAAAGTCTTATGATCCTTAATAGTAAAGGTCATCTGTTATTATTTTAGTGAAATTTTCATTAAGTCTCTTATCTCCCAACAGGTTGTTTGTATCATAAATAATATGGGTCGGTGTGTGTTCCACACTAGATGGCAAACTGTACGAGGGAAGGGAGTATATTTATTTGATCACTGATGAATACTCCATAGCTCCACAGTTCCTAGAGTACAGTGGGCTCTTAATAAATATTCATCAAATGGCTGTTTAATGAATTGGCATCATTTTCAAAGCCTCATTATAAACAGGATATGAATTTTCATTCTCTTGTGCCCTGATTTAATACGTCTGGATGCCTTTAATAAATCATGCATTGCATAATAAGCCTGTCACTAAAGACAAAGACACATCATATCCTGTTTGCTTCTTTTTTCCTTTTTTCTTCCTTTCAAGCCATTGATACTTCTGCATTTCAACAATTAAGATACACATAATGGACCTTCCTATAAAGTTTTAGAGAAAACTAGAATTCTTTTTTTGGAGGGAAATGTAGAGTACAGAAGGAATCTCTCTCTCTCTCTCTCTCTCTCTCTCTCTCTCTCTCTCTTTCTCTCTTTCTCTCTCTCTCTCTTTCTCTGTTGCATTTTATACTAAAGAATGAAAGGTCTTAGTTCCTTTGACATCCCTTCATTCTATAAGTAAACATATCAAATACCTCTAGTGTTTCTTCTCCTATGCTCACCATCTTGTTGCTGCTGTTTTATAATTGTCTTCTATGTACAAGTATTCACAACACATTAGATATTAATCCATAATTTATTCAAAACATGACCTGTTCCATTGGTTCCGGTTGCTGCAATGTCTCACCAACCTCATCATTTCCACTCTGCCTCCCTTGCTTCCAGCAACGCTGTTTTCCTGCCTCTCTCTGCCCTGCACCTTTGCTTTAGATAAATGCTGACCCTTTGGTTTCATTCCATCAATTGTTTAAAAGAGGACACCCCTCATCTACTTATAGACAACTGGTCTTTGACAAAGAACTAAAAATCATTAGATAGAAAAGATAAGGTCTCTTCCACAGTAGTGAGGCAAAATGTGATCCCTAGCTTTCTTTCAATCTCCAGGAGGTTGAAACACCCCATATACAGAAATAAACTCAAAATGGATCAAAGACTAAGTTTGTATGACCCCTTGTATGACCCCTGAACTGAAAGGGTCATCAGGGAAAAAACAGGTACAAACTTAAGGGCCCTATTACAAGGCATAGATACATTATCACACAAAATAGATGGCCTGTGATACTTATGTCCATTAAAATGCTTTACCCAAAGGAGCAAAAGACAGTCCACATACTTGGGGAAAGTATTTAGCAATAATACATCAGGCAAAGGATGAATTTTGAAAACCTTTGGAAAAATGCAATGCCTCAATTAAAAAAATGAATAACTCAATTAAAAAAAAGTCACCAGACAGCTCATCAATAATGACATCCAAATGGCTGACAAACACATGAAAACATGTTCATGTTTATAACCCATCCAGGAGATACAAATCAAAACAACAATGAGATATCACTTTACACTAATACTGAGAATTCAATTTAAAAAAAAACAAATGCTGTAGATGGTGTGGAAAAATGGAAACTTTCTTATACTACTGTGGAGCCTGTAAATATGTGTCTGTGAGCTGTATCACCTAATTTTTCCCTAGATCTTTTCTGAAAGATAGACCTACATGAGTGTGCCAAGGTCTCAGGCAACTCGTCTAGAAGGAAGATGATAGCCCATGGAAAACCTTATGAAGATGCGGAATGAACTGTAGAACATCTTGGAGTGAGAGATGAGTGAATCATCCCATACAAGGAATTATCAATAAAATTATATATCATTTTTTCATCCACAAACAAAAACAAATCCTTGGTAGCCCCAAAGCAGTGAAATGGCATAGAGAAAAGATCCACCAACTGATAATTCTGTAATTGGCAAAACTGTTCCTCAAGAATGAAGCAAAACTATGACTTCCTATAAAGAAAAGCTGTTGGAGTTTGAGATGATGAGGCATGCCCTACCTGAACTGCTGAACGAATACTCTAGATGATTGATGCAATCAGTGTCCCTAACTTGTACACCAGAGGATGCTATACTGGCAAATGGTCAGTTCATCTATCGTTATAGTATTTTTTAAAAACAAAGCAGTCACTCAAAGCTGTATGTAGTAACAAAGATCGCCTGGAAAGGTAACTTCATGGACAAATATTGAGTCCCTTGTATGACAGTTTTCTTTTTTAACTTTAATTGTCATGTCCTACATGAAAAACAGCAAGTGGCTAAAAATACACAAATTGATGTATTTGGTAAATCATGCCAAAAAATAATGTATTATAGCTGTAGTGTACATATAAGGAACAATCTAGGAATAGAGTTTCTATATGTTATTAAAGTTGGAATAAGCTTAAACCAGGTCGTTATGAATTTAGAATGTAAAATGCAATCCTCAGAATAACATTAACAAAAAATACTTTAAAATATACACAAAAGAAAAGGTGAACGAGCTCAAAATATTTCTTTTAAAAAATCAACTAAATATACACACAAATAGAAAATTGGCAGAAATATGTCTGCAAAAGCATACTGAGATACCATTTTTCTCCCACTAGGATGGATAGTGTTGGAAAAGTTAAAAGCAGTGAGTGTTCAAGTGAGTGTGGCAAAATTGGAACCCTCCTTCCCTGCTGGGTGGGAATGGAAGTTGGTGCTGGGAACACAATTTGGTAGTTCCTCAAGAAGTTAAACAGAGAAGAACCATATAATCCAGTAATTCTGTGCTTAAGTATATATCCCAAAGAATCCAAATCAGAATGCAAACATAAAGCTATACACCAATACAGTCACTGCTGTGCTCTTGTCAATAGCTATGTCTATCCATGGATAAATGGGTTAACAAAACTCCTGAGCGCATGCAGTAGCGTATTACACATCAGCTTTGAATGACATTTAGAGTTTCCTAGGCTGAAATTTTCACGTGTGAAGATCACCAGGTTTTTCCTTCTTTGGAGCTACTGGTGAGTTCAAATAGACAAATGTTCCACTCGCAGCTGAGCACTTAACCAAATGCCACTAGGGTTTCTTTATGTTTTGAATGGGCAATGTTAAAGATTTACTCTTTTTCACGGGTGAAACATGCTGAAGAAGAAAAAAAAAGAAGATAATTCTGAATTTATAATTCTACTAAATACTGAGCCATACTCATGTCCTTCTATTCCATTTACCAAGGTTGATGACTGTAGAGTGGGAAAGTGGCTACAATGAAGGGTGAAGATTTGGAGCATTATTTTCTACTGGAAGCTTGACTATCGGTTTCTTTTAGTCTTAGCTGTGTGCCCAAGATGAAGACCCTTCATCTCTTAGTTTATTCATCTGCAAAATGGAGATAGCAATAGTACTTATTTAACATAGGATAAGAGGTGGCTGTGTTATTAGGTTCTAGCAAGTTGATTCTGAACCACAGTGACCTTGACTAACTGAATGAAACAAGGTCTAGTCCTGCACCATCCTCACATTTTTTGCTAGATTTCCAATGTCCCTCTACTTAGAATATTATAATAAAAATTAATTAAAGAAGCGAGAAAAGCACTTGATAAATCAAGCTGCCATCACTGCTTTACTTAGCAATATATTTGAAGTTAATGTCAGAGACTGTGAAATTAATATTCCTTTCTAAAGGAATCGCAACTTAGAATTGGAATATTCCAAAATCTCTTATTTTCCTATTGCAGGAAAGATATGATCACTGGATTCATGTTTTTCAAATTCTAAAGGATTTGTGAAATGCTGATGTCTATAAATAAAATCTTTTGAGTCATGGCTGCATATATGACTTCTAACTGGATCTCCCTATTCACTGAGTGCCAGCAGGCCAAACATGTAATATCAGAAAAACATATTTCAATAATGCTGAGGAGATGCAGTTAAATGAGGCAGACCGAAGATGACTTTTTTTTATCATTTTATAGATTTTCATATGAGAAATTAGAACTGCACCAAGACTACCCCAAGCAGGAAAATACACAGAGAGCTGATATGGTATAAGTCAATGGATTTCAATTCTGAAACTTCTGACAAAATGGCATCTTATATATGCCTTGACAGTCCATCTGGTAAATGTGAATGTCAGTTAGTGGTCTATTTCTCAATGAGTGGCATGTTAACATCTCAATAAAATAAGAATGCAGATCTAGTGTCAATCATAACAGCCCTTCTCAGTTTCCAACAGTTTTGTTTTTATATGTAAAAGCATGAGAACTGTGTTGTCCTTCTTGATAGATGAAAATATTAGAGCATAAAGTCACACACAACTCAGAATGCTATCAATAAACTAATTATCCATGGAAAGTAGAACTTGCAAATATCGGATGGCTGTTTGAAAAATGAACGTAACCATAGGCTTATCTGTTATTTTTCTTTCTTAGTATGTCTATGATAGACCCGGAGACAACTCAATAGCTATGACCAAACTCTGCTTCCCTTGATAGTCTTCTATGGAGGCAGGGAAATTCCATGTACTTATTTCTAAGAGAATTCTTTGTTCAAACGCACTGTGGCAATTACACAATCCCGTTCCACTTGAGAAGGGGAGGAGTCTAGTCTGTCAGTCAGGTCACAGCTTGATGATCTCATTTGGAGGTGTGAAGGAGTTAAATAACTCACTGGAGCACAGACATGCCCTCTGCTTAGACACTCCCAGCAAGACATTTCTGCTGAGGAGCCACATGGAGCTATGCTGATGGCAGCCAGAGCCCTGGAGCTTGAGGAGTCGGTGGTGACCCCTACCAGTGCTGAGATGCTTCCACCACCACTGGAGCCACAAGACGTTCTACCCACTGGCTTGTGATCTTCCTGCATTGAGCATCATTGCATGTGTTGCATGGGGAACTTATAGACTGGTATCAGACCTAAGGGCTAATATCAGACTTTTGGATTAGATCTGGACTAGGCTGAGATGTTTTCATAATATTTAATTGCTCTTTGACATAAAGCTCTTTGTTATACACCTGTGAGTGTCTCTGGATTTGTTTCTCTAGTCAAGCCAGACTAATAAGTGCAGAGTTCATTAGGAGCAAGTCCTGAGTGACAGACCAGACATTGAAAATCTGATGGAGTATAGTTCTACTCTGAAATACACTGGATTGCCATGAGTCACAAATGATTCACTGACAACTGGCTTTGGAGTCCCTGGAAGGAGCAGTTAACACGTGTGACACCTTTGGAAGAACAAGTTGGCCATCTACTTTCAGGAAGAAAAATGAGCCACAGCGCTACTCAGACATACATGGAACTGCTAGGATTAATGATCGACTTGGCAGGATCTGGTTCTCTATGTGTATGCCCTCTCTAATAGCAACGGATAACCATGTATTAATTTAGGCTAAAGATATGTAGAAGAAATACTCTGGTTAGGGGGATAAAAGTAAAATCCATCCCCCAAACACATTTCATCACCATTCCTTTAACCCTCATGCCTTCCTGATTGTTTTTTTTTTTAATATGATGGTTAATACTGCAGTCTCTGTCTTGTGACTGAGACAACAATCATGAGAAACTGATCTCATCTGTCGCAGTCTTCTCCTGGCAATGACAGAAGCTGGGTTTCACTAGTAGCAGAGTTCTGCCTCTCAGAGACTCCTAGGAGTGACCAGCGGAATTTGGTTCTCATAAACATCACCAGGCCACCACACCACATCCCCAACCCTGGAACTTTGCATGTGAATATTCCTTCCCATGGCAAAGGGACTTTGGGAGAGGGAATTAAAGTTTCTGGGTTTAACATAGGAGGATTATTTGAGAGAGTCCTGGTAACCAGATCTAATACCTTCAATCATTGAAACCAGAAACGTTTTTTAGAAGTATATTGCCAGTTTCTCCTTCCTAGTTCGCATTAGAATGGAAGTTCTGCTGAAACCTCTCTATAACTGAAGACCTTGACATTGCTGGTATTTGAAATACCCAAAGCACAGCTTTCAAAATCACAGGAGTGCATACATGACCAAAGTATGACAAACTGACAGACAAACGATGGAAAACAACTATAGGCCTAGAAAAATCAAAAGGCAAATAAGCATGCATTGCAAAGCAGAATTGTGCTCCTTAGGATTTTCAAGGATGTTATTTTTCACAGACAGTTTAGCGATCCTTTCTTGGTGACTTGAACACTGTGGTGCATGGAGGGATTATAGAAGAATGTGATGCACCTAAATCCTCTATGCTCATCATTACTGGCCTGGAAAGCCGACTCTGGCGGGGGAAGACCCTCATGGTTATGAGGTATAAGTAAATAATAATGCATCTTCTCATGACTAGACGCTGTCCCTCCAATAACACCACCCCATAAAAGAGCTATCCTATAAGATGAACCATTCTGTGTCTGGGTATTCCCTTTGCCTGGTGGTTATCCGAAGCTAAGAGCAATCAGATTCTATAAGTAAACCCACCTTACAATGTAGCAAACTTTTGGGGAAGGGTCAGGGGTGTTCAAGGTCAATGACACTAGATCAAGACTCTGAGTCATTTCATTGCTAGTCCATTATGCTACCTGGTTAAGGTATTACTCATTGACAATGTAATGCATTTGCTCTGTGACACATCTGCCTTTGGAAAAACCTCTAAGCCCCAGTGTATATACACATTGGAAAGTACATTCACTCTCTTGGTAATGACCCTGAGGCAAGGCGTCCTGTGTCCTGCTGTCCGTCTGTCATTATTACTTTCCAAAATTACAAAATCACTCCTATTAACCCACTTGAGCATTGGGGACCTCTGTTCCTCCACAAACCATCAATCTTTCTGTTATTGTTTGAGCAATTAACAAAATATGCCATTGAGGAATGCCTTCTATGGGCATGCTGTTATGTTGCTGTCAGGTGCCATTAAATTTGTTCTGACTCATAGCTACCCCATGTAATGAAATTTTTAACATACCTGCTCCAGGCCTTCCTACCAAGTGTTGTTCTGCTTACACCCATTGTTGCAGTCACTGTATCTATCCCTCTTATTGATAATTTTATTCTTGTTCACTGAGCCTCTACTGTAACCAACATGGCATTCTATATTCTAGGAATTGGTTTTCTCTTGATAACATGTCCAAAGTATGATATGCAATCTCACCACTCTCATCTCTAAAAGCATTCTGTATATACTTCTTCCAAGGCAGATTTAGTTCTTCTTCTCTCAATGCTATTAATAATATTTTTCCCAACATCATAAGTCAAAGACATCTATTAATCTTCAGTCTTTTGTATTAATTGTCTATCATTAACACACGAGACAAGTGAAAATATTAAGACTTGACATAGAAGGCTTGTAATCCTCAATATGAACATTTTTAGTTTTTGTGTAGCAGATTTGCCCAATCCAATATGTTCTTTGGGTTTTTTTTTTTGACTACTGCTTCCATAAGCATTGAATGTAGATTGAAATAAAACAGCTTGACAACTTCAATCATTTCTCTATGTATCATGATGCTGTATCTTGATCCATTTGTGAGATTTTTTTAAACACTGAGTAGCAATCTGTTGTCTACAGTCTTTGATTCTCATTAGTTAGTGCCACAAGTACCCCTTATTTGCTGAAAACAACGTGGTATTATCTGAATGCCATAGGTTAACAGACAACAGATTTCTTCCATTTCTCGTGCCATATTCTTCATAGAGTTGTTTGTAGGATTATTTGCAACCATACAGATTCAATAGGAGGGTGAGAAATTATCACCTTGTTGCACAATTTCTCTGATTTTAAAACACATAGGATTCCTTATTCTGAGAGAACAACTGCCTTTTGGTTTATGTTCAGATTCTGCATGAACACTAGACGTGTCCTGGAGTTCTCATTCTTCTCAATACTATGCGTAGCTTGTTATGATCCAGGCAATGGAATGCTTTTTTCATAGTAAACAAAGCACAAGTAAACATTTTTCTGATATTATCTGCTTTCAGCCTAGAACTCTCAGACACCAATATCTCTCATGGTCCGTCCTCTTCTGATTCTGGTTTCAATTTCTAGAACCTCCCCTGTCAATGTACTGCGACAACCATTGTTGAATTCTCATCAGCAAAATTTTACTTGAATGTGGTGTGAAGGCTATTACTATGTAATTTCCACATTCTTTTGGGTTGCCTTTCCTAGGAGTGAGCACATATATTAATCTGTTCCAACTGGTCGACACAGTAGCTGTATTTCAAATTTCTGGATATAGGCTAGTGAGTGCTCCAGTACTGCATCAGATTGTTTCACTAATGCCTACCTTGCAGCTTGGACTATTTCCTTCAATACCATTGATTCTTAAACAAATGTCACCTCTTGGAATGCAAAATACCTAGATGTACTGTATTCTTTAAAGTGCAGTGATCTTAGTGGGGAAGAGAATTCAAAATATTACAAAGCCTCTATTTGCACTCTGCTTTCTAGAAATAAGTGAACACCTGTGTGTATATGCAAGGTACGATGGGAGGAAGGTGGACTGGGTTCTGATGATTTCTGCCTCTCAGATATTTCTTCCTAATGAGAAATTTTTGACCAAGGTTTTGGCTCTCTGCACTTCACTCATCTCTGCCTGTAACCTTGGCATAAGACTTTCATCACCACGCTGGCTAAATATAATTGAGCCAAACAATGAAAGTAAAGGTTTAGAGCAATAATATATTTTTAAAGCAGGTGAAATGCCTTGCTCATTCTTATCCTTCTTGAGTTCTTGCACAGAATCTCAGCTTTTGAAGATCTGGCAGCGATTTGATAGAACAACCCGGCTGGTCTTGCCTTAACAAGCCCAATCCTCACTCTTCAGGTTGCAGTGCTCTCACAGTGATTACATTTATAAATTAGACAGAGCCTAGCCAGCCATCTGCAAATTGAAAGACTAGGAAGTTGGAAGACCTGTTACCCTTCCTGATCCAGGTCAGTTTCTTGAATTCCATGTTATCAGAGAAACCTGCACCAGAAGAAGAGACTTGAGGAAGAAGGTGTTGGAGTACATAAAATGTGCTGGCCTAACCATTAATACAGGATAACTTATTTACGATTTGAGTTTGGGATTTGGTGCATGGCACCTGTCATTTGGGTATTACACCAGCAGAACTGTATAGAGACACAAGAAGACATAGGCCAAATCCCTAAGGTGACTTGATGCATGAATATGCTTTCTTTTCCCTTTTACATTTCAAACAGAGCAGAACACTTTAAGTTCCTGTGCATCCCATTGATAATAAATACTCTTTCGGGCTCTCCTAATAATACCCACATTAAATGAAAACATATTTCTTTGCATATTCCCATTCTTCTTAGATATGACATATGCATTGTTTTAGTGTTTTCCTTTCTAAAACCTTGCATAGTGAAACAGATGCATCCCTATACATATTTTTGTTTCCATGTGACAAAAATAAAACATATTTTTGGTCACAATTCACAACAAAACTGTGCCTGGCAATCAGCACAATCATAACACAAAATGTTTATTTATCAGCAAATAAAATTTGTGAACAAAGGGCAAAAGCAAAGTATCAAAGTATGAAAATAAGCACTTGTCCTCTTCTGAAGACAACTGGCAGAATAACAATGTCATATGAGCCGAGGAACCTGTTCCCATACCATAATCTTGGTATTATTTTAATTGGTTCATAAAATATATGAAATATACATATATGTATTTCATCTTACTCATACTTCTATATCTACTTATATATATTGAGCTCAAGCAATTCTTGGTAACATTATAACCTTTTTAAAGGCTTAAGGTGTTTATTACACTTAGAGTTATTTGGGTCTCTAGGTGTGATTTCCAGATAAACAATACTCACTTCACCTTGTGTTTCATTAGAAATGCAAATTACCAGGCAATATTTCAGTTCTTGGAATTCTGTGGGGCAGAGCTCAGTAATCTCTATTTTGAGAAAACTACTGCAGGACTTGGATGCACACTAATGTTTAAGAGCCACGGAGTTATGGAAATGATAAAAGACATGTTCGCTTTGCCTGACTACTCACCACACAAATTTATTCCAATGATAGAATTATGGATTAAGGAAATGTTAGAAGAGTTGTCTGATGGACTATTAATCACATAACTTTCTATAACTGTGATAATTGGAAAACAAAGAATAGTCTATATAAAGAACGCTAACATGAGGAATAGTAATGTTTTCTTTAATAAAAAGATTATTTTAAGCATACAGATGAATTTTTCAAAGATCAAGTCTATTCAGTAAAGTTATAAAAATATATAGAAACCTATCCTACTCATGGACTTATGAATGTTCATAATTTTCCTCAACATAAGGATTTAAGTCAATGATTCCATAACTAATAAATATAATACTTTACACATGTTGCATTATATATGCAACTAATATATAAGTATAACATTTTATTTTTGTGTGTACAGATTCATATATACCATAACACACATACATATGCATATGTATTCGAGATATATGATATGTATTTGTTTTCAGTTGCAAAGATTTGGGAAACTCTTTAGGACATTTTTCATGGCATTGTTGGAACAGGTACCTCCCATATACTCTTTCTTAGTTCATCAATTCTGAAACATAATTTTCCTTATATGAACATACAATTAAAGTATATTACACAATCGTATACTAGGTTTGCAATTATCTCTTATTTGGCCACATAATCACTATAATTTTTAAATCACTTTATTGGGGGCGCATACAACTCTTAGCACAATCCATCCATATATCCTTTATATGCAAAGCACGTTTTTAACTTTGATGCCATCATCATTCTGGAAACATTTTCTTTTCATTTAAGCCCCTACTATTGGCTCCTCCTTTTCTACTCCCTTTTGCTCTCCCCTCCCTCATGGACCCTTGATAATTTATAAGCTATTATAATTTTGTCTTGTTGAACCCTGTCTGATATCTCCCTTTGCCTAATTCCCCGTTGTCCATGTCCCAGGGAGGAGATTATATGTAGATCATTATAATAGGTTCCCCCTTTCTACTCCACCCTCCCTCCAGCCTCCCGGTGTTGCCACTCTCTCCACTGGTCCTATAGGGATCATATGCCCTGGATACCCAATGTTTCCGGTTCATACCTATACCAGGTCCAATTGGATTTGTAAAGTAGAATTCAGATCATAAGAGCGGAAGGGAGGAGGCAGTTTAGAACTAGAGGAAAAATGCATATTTCATTTTTGCTACACTGTGTCCTAACTGGCTCATCTCCTCCTCGTGACCCCCTGTAAGGGGATGTCACTTCCCCTGCAGATGGACCTTGGGTCCCCAATCTGCCCCCTCCCTTATTAATGATATAATTTTTAGTTCTTTGATGCCTGATACCTGATTCTTTTGATGCCTTGTGGTTCAACAGGCTGGTGTGCTTCTTCTATGTGGGTTTTGCTGCTTCTGAGCTAGATGACCGCTTCAATCCTTTAAGATCCCAGAGGATATATCTTTTGATAACCAGTCACGATCAGCTTTCTTCATCACAATTGATTATGCACACCTTTGTCCTCAGCAATCATATCAGGAAGGGGTATGCAATGTTGTGATTTTTGTTCTTGATGTCTGATAATTGCTTCCATTGATGCATTGTGGTCACACAGGCTGGTGTGCTTCTTCCATGTGAATTTTGGTACTTCTGAGCTAGATGGCTGCTTGTTTATTTTCAAGCTTTTAAGACCCCAGACACTCTATCTTTGATGGCCAGGCACCATCAGCTTTCTTCACCACATTTGCTTGTGCACACGTGTCTTCATTGATTGTGTTGGGAAGGTGAGCATCAAGGAGTGTCAATTTAATAGAACAAAGTGTTCTTGCCTTGAGGAAGTACTTGTGTGGAGGTCCAAGAGAGAAGACCACATGGTCAGCCCCACTATGAAATCCAATGTCTCTTGCTGACCAAAGGACCTATGAGGAAAACACTGGAGAAGCAGAATTGGGATTGTACCCAGTCTGACCCCACCACACCAGGCAAGGGTATGCCGCAGAGTAGCAGGAGGAGCAGAGCATGGAATTCCCAACAGAGTGCCAAGATATACTTTGGGGTCAGCATGTGGCTCTCTATTTGACCCAACTGGGGACACTCCGGGAACTCAATGACCAGACTTTAAACTATTTACAGGGTTTTTTTTTTTTTTGCTATTATTGTTATTTATTTTTACTTACTAATATATTTTATCTGAACATTGGTTGCTGTCTTCCTTTTATTTCCTTTTGTTGCTTCAACTTGTGATGTCTTTTTTTTACACATATTATTATCTCTGCAAGTCTATCTAGATAAGATAGGCTGGATGAACAGTCTGGAGGAGAAAACAACAGGACTGATGGTTCCAGGGGGAATGTGAGAGATAGGGAGATGTGGGAAAGGAGTGGTGTTGACCATCGCAGGGACAAGGGTACAACAGATGATCTAAAATCAGTGGCATGGTGGGTGTATGAGGCCTAATAGGGATTGATCAAGAGTAATGTAGCAGAAAGAAATTACTGAAACCCAAATGAGGGATGAGAATTATGGTGGGCCAAGAAGAAATTAAAAGGAAATAGAGGAAAGAACTGGGAGGCAAAGAGCATTTACAGAGGTCTAAATATAGGCGTGAACCTTAGCTATGAAGATGGGGTAATAGATCTATGTGCATATACTTAAAGGGTTAGTATGGAAATTAAAGTATAATATGTATAAAGAGCTTTGATAGCATAACTATCAAGCATTCAACTAATAAGCAAGAAGTTGACAGTTTGACTCACTCAGTGACTCCTCAAGAGACATGACAAGTTACTTCAATTTTCCATGTACAGTAGAACACTGGACCTCAATACTAATCCATTCTAGAAGGAGCATCAAGATGTGATGCAGTTGAGTTACAAATCAATTTATATATACATATATATATATAAGATCATCTAATTGAAGGCTCTTAAAGCTCTTATCACAACCCATACATACAACCATTAAGTTAAATACATTGGACATCCATTGCCCTCATCATTCTCCTAACATTTGCTTTCTATTTAAGCCCTCGGCATCTTTCCCTCATCGCCTCCCTTGCCTACTTCCCCCTCTCTCATAAGCCCTTGATAATTTAATCATTGATAAATTAGTATTGCTTTGTCTTATCTTACTCTGTCCAATGTCTCTCTTCACCCACTTCCCTGTTGTCCATACTCAGAGGAAGAAGTGATATGTAGATTCTTATCATCGGTTCCCCATTTCTACCCCACCTTTCAAATAAATTTTTCCCATAAGAAATAACTGAAAGTGGATTAATTTATTCTCACGAACAAAGTTTTTACCCAAACCATGCCTTTTTATACAAAACATAACACAGAGATTTCAAGGCAAATAAATTCAGATCTGAAAAATATAATTTAAGTAAGAAACACAACATTAAAACATATTTTAACAACTATAGTATGGGCCCACACCTTGAGATTGATGAGGATCTGGATCTGTGGACACAGATATGAAGAGGAGGTATGGAGAGAGGGTCACTGTTTGGAAGGAAAATCCCCTTCCATAAAATCAACTACTCACCACTTTTTAAGAATTCCCCCTCCCCCCCTGCTTTGCCTTTTATTTAGTAGAATCTGGCTGGCTTTCTCTAAGGTGTGGGGGAAACTCTATCTAATGTGGTAGGCTATTTGTACTTCAACTATTTTCTTAAAAGGTTTACTAAATTATCAACAATATTGATGACATGGTTAACCAGATTCTTACCGTGATGATCATTTTCAAAAAAACTCTTTCTTAGGATCCGTTTTTTTTTTAATTTAAAAACAGTACAAAAACTAAGAAAATTATTGCCAAACACTTGGAACACAGTTACAAAAAGGCTTAAACAAAGCATAGTATCAATGCCAGCTAACACCTAGTGATCGAAACATGATCACATGCTTCAGGTCAGACTCTGATGTTTTATTCGAGCTCCAAAACAAAATTTGCTTGACTTTTCACATCAGAATCTGATTATTTCAAATAATGATGCGGTTGTTCCCAGGGGTCTCCTGTAACTGAAACAACTTGCCAGGTCTCTTGTAGTGGGTATAAATTGTCAACTTCTTGGTTATCGGTTGAATGCTTGATAGTTATGCCACCAAAGCTCTTTATTATTCCTTATATAACCTAAAACTGCTTTATGTAAGATGTGTGCTTGAATAAGAAGATTCTACCCAGAATAAGTACTTGAGTTCTGTTATTTATTTATTTTGCCTGTTAAGTACATTCTTTCATGAATATAATGTTGATTTAAGTAAACAACAATTCATGTAGTCCCCTCTTGCCATTTTCATTAGTTTCTTTTCATTTATATACTGTGTGAGAGAAAAATAGATATGTCCATATATGGCCATAAAGGGTGTTCCCCCTTTACATTAACAGAACAAATTTAAGCATGTTTTCAAATACTGTCAACTGTCAATCTGCTTTTTTATTAATGGAAGAATTCTTTGAAACATGCAATGCTAATTTTAATGCCATTTCTAACTGGAAAACTACAGTTCATGATTGTGTGTTCTCTTATGCTTCAATGCATCTGAGGGTACAGAAGAATGACCCGTGGATGGGTCTTCAAATGAATGGATGTCTTCGCAGATAACAAGTTATACAGCTGTCAGTTTCTTTTGCAAGAAATAAAAGCAAGTCACTGTTTTCAAAACATAAAACAAAATACTTTCCCAAAAGAGAACAAAGCAGAGTGCTTATAAAATAAGGAAAATAGCTAAAATTAAGAGGGATGATTTGAAATATTTTAATCTCTATGTGATTGTCAGGCATTCACCTTGTCCACCATTTTTCATTACCCATATGTGTTTTGTGGAGAGAGTTCAAACATTTGTTAGGGGACCATAATTACTTGGCAGATTTTATACTTGATGGTTGGAAAGTCAATCATTAGTATCTGCCACTTTGGTGTAATATTGAAAGCAAGAAGTTTCGTTCTCCTTTTTCTGATCTAAGAGATTACCTAAAGTCAATTACTAAGTGATAGAAGAAAGACATGATTTATCATCAGCATCTCACCAATATTGAACTCACCAGGATCATTGCAAGAAGATGAAAAGTATCAGTGAAAAACAATGCATTGTGCTTATTATTGTCAGTAGTCATCAAGACAGTTTCCACTTGTGGTAACTTTCTCTAAAACAAAAGGTTCTAATCCTCTGGGACATCTGAGTCCCTTGTTGAGACTATTAGCTCAATCCATATCATTGAGTGTCCCCTCATGCCCACAGACACTGTTTCACTAAACATGATGTCCCTTGTGAGGGATTGCTCTTTTCTGATGGAATGTACACTGATCTGGGCTTTCTGGAAAAAAAAAGTGAGGAATATATAGATATAGATGCAGATGTAGCTGTAGATACAGATATAGATATGATATTAAGAAATAAATGTATATAAAGGAAGTGGCCTAGTCCAGTCCAATCCAATTCTGTGTGTCAAATGTTATCTGTCCAGGCTCTGTGACTCAATGAAGCAGGAAGACAAAACAGAAAGCATGAAGATCATGGGATGGTGGGTGAAAAATTACATGAACCCAAAGTTAGAAGGAACATAGTATGTGCGGGGGGAGGCGGGGGGCCGGGGCTGGCAATAGTTCTCAAGAATAATGGAAAAGCCACAGGAGTGCTGCTAGCCTCAGGAGAGGACAACATATACAATCAAGCAGGTAGGTGAGGGCCAAGAAAGAGAGGTTATTTATCCACAGTTTATCTAATAAAGAGATCACACCCCAAAGGAGACTCCATTATTTCGTGTTCCAGTTAAGAGCTCAGACACCACCCTTATCTTCCCACAAGCATAGCAAAGTCAGGATAAGACATAACCATCCCAATGTGTCCAAAGTTAGCACTTTTACAATAAAACTATTATGACAGTACTAAAGTGTAGTCCCTTTCCCTTTACCAACGCACACAGTTTGCAGGAGTGCTCCACCAAACTTCTCCTTTCTCAAAGAGGAAGGATTTCCACGCATATGAAACTTTCATTGCTAACACCTACACAGTCCTTTGAAAACCAGAATTGTACTGAACAGAGGAAGGTCTTGGAGGACAAGATTAGTCCCTAGCTTCCTATTCTCAGGAACATGGCCACACTAGAACGACAGGAGATCGAAAAAATCAGGATTTAGGGATAACTGGCCAGAAAAGTCAAGAAGGGTACATAGAGCTAGCCAATTAAACAAAAGAGAGTCTAATTTGCATTATTTAGCAGTGTTTCAGAGAGCAGCCAAGCTGCAACTGGAAGACAATAAACAGAGACTGGGAGCAAGCGTTGGACGGTCTTGAGCCTCAGTTTCCCTTTCCATTGTCACTGCTAGGTGGCACCAGTGTGCCTTTCTTTCTAGAGGGCTGCAGGTGAAGAAGCTTTTGTGATGTTTATCTTTGAACTTCTAATATTAAATGCTATGTCTATCCTCCCCCCATTCCTTCACTTTGAAGTCTTAAATCTCCCTCTACCTGAAAACATAATTGTTACTTTCTGTAACATACTGATAAGTAGGACTTACTTCAAAGGAATAAAACACACACACATTCCAATTATTATATAGTTATATTTCAGGGAGCATTTTCACCTGCTTTCAAAGGTTTACCTATTGCAAATATGAGACTGATTTTAATTCCCCTCTTTCTTATAGTCTAGTGTTCATATACTAATCCTTATTATATTGCCATGAAATTACAAAAAGAATATCATAACAATTTTGTGTTTATTCTGAATATGCTAGATAAGCCATTTACCATTAATGTAGCTGAGGTTTTAATATTTTTCCCAGAAAGAATGAAAATGAATTTACTTAATATGAGATGATGGTTCCATATAACTACTAGGATTAGGAAATGTTGAAAATAAGAAATCTCAATAGAAAAAGAATGCTAAATTTTTATTCAGCTGAAATATGTGGGCTTTAATAATAAGGTTGGAGCAGCTGGTCTGATTAGTCTTTTGCAACAATTAATTGGTGGAATGCTGTATTCTGTAATCATTCTCTCCAGACCCCACTCAAGTTTATAATGTGTATGGTCTCTGACTACTCCTTCTGGAATCTCAGACAGAGACTTTCTGTAATTAAACTTATTTAGCCTTTTCATGGGACGATGTTTAAAGCATATTATGGATAATTTGCCTGCAAATGTCAACTTCTGGAACCACTCAAAGATACAGACGGGCAGAAACTCATCAGATGATAACACATCTTAGAAAAATATGTTCCAAAGTCCAAAAGGCTCCTTGCCTTAAAGAAATTCATACATTCTGAAATCAGAATCAACTATGTTTGCATTTCAGCTCCAAACTTTAAAGCTGGTACCTTACATGGTTCTCAAGTTCTCTCTCTGGACTAGAGGACTGGAAGCAGCACTTCTCCTATCACATGGCCAAGTACTTGTCAAAATCCTTTCAATTCCAGGTGCCAAGATACAGCCACTATGCCACAGTCCTTCAAATTAAAAGGTCTAAAGGTGCATACCAGAATTTTCAGGAGTAGCAAAAATGCAGCATACTTCTGCCCTCCAGCCTTTACAAACAAAAACAAAAACTTTTTTATTGTGAATTGGGTGAAGACATGGCAAGCATATCATTATTTTCACACTCAACCATTTATGACGACTTTGTATCGTCACATTCATTGTGATTCTGTCAAGGCAGCATCACTCATCCTTCCTACCTCGTCCCTGTGTTTCATGTCTCCATTCCTTCTAGCCCTTCTGACGTTGCCCCACTGTCTGTGTGTTTATGCACATAGCTACTGGTAGAACGCCATTATTCCATGAGTGTTTGTATAACAGTATTTCTGCCTATTGCCTTTAACTCTTTTACTTCGTCTAGTGTCTTCCATTATTTTTTCCAGCCTCACTCTGTTTGTGCAACTGGGTTCCTCTTCACTCAAGGTAACAAATGTGTACCAGATAGCCCTCCAGTCACTTTCAGAGGGTAGTCACTGTATGATTGGTAATAGGTTGGGAAGAAGTTGAAAGGGACCAGGTTGTTGAATGAAATGAAAATTTGTTGTGTGTCATATGTCATCAATGAAAAGAAAATTTAGAAGGAAGAACATTATAGCAAATTTTATGACCATAGGCCTTTCTGAAATGTATGCACTATGATAGTTCCTTTTTTAAAATTGGTACTATTTTCCTTCATCACTCTAGAATTCCCTTAACTTCTCTCAAAGCTGGGCTATATTACTTTGAGCCTTTTAAATTATTATTTAAATAAAACAGCATGCTGCCCATGAGGCCATATGATTCATCATCACTGTGCCTGTGGCAAAGGCAAAATAGATAAGTTGCCAAGTTGTTCAGAAGATGGAATCTCCATAGAATAGCATAAAGGAACCTCCAGTGAACTTAAGAGATCAATACTGCTTGTACATTACACAGTTTGATGCTCCCAGGTCCACTGCATCTGACGGAAATTTCTAGCCATGCTAATCCAGTCTTGAATATTTCTAAAATCTCCATATAAGACTTTAAGAATGATAGACCAATGATATATCAAGTGGCCTCCTGAATTAAAAAGCAAGTTATACAACTTACAGAAAATATTGCACTAATTTTAGCCTCTCTCTCTCTCTCTCTCTCTCTCTCTCTCTCTCTCCACATCTCTTTCATTATTTCTTCTCTTTTCCTCTGAGACAAAGACAGCTGTGTGTTTATCAAGCATCATTTTCTCATCTTTCTGGACCCATGGCTAGATGACATCATCCTGCCTCTTTTTCAGTATGGCGGGACCTCATCACTAAGTCCTGAGTAGTGGGATGTGCACAGAATGACATGTGCCACTCCGACACTTAGATCTTATCAATAGCTGTGGTCCTTCAAGGGATCCCCCTTCTCTTTATGAATTGGAACCCACTTGATGGCAGTGAGTTTGAGTTTTTAATTTCTCTGAAGAATTCTACTCCCTTTGATTTCCAGAATGTCAAAACAATAGTTTGGGTATCTTGAAAGGACTCAAATTACATTCCTTCTAAGTGTTCTTTCAGTTTAGGGAACAAAAAGAAATCTGAAGGAGTGAGATGGCGGCCGTGGGGTGAATGGGATAATTTTCCCCAATGAAATTCTATACAACAGTCCTGAAGAAAGGGCAGGCATATACTCTTAGTCACCATGGAAATCATCAGAGCAGCTTTCCTGGTCATCCATACAGTTTTTAGTTTAAAAAACACACATTTCTGCATAGTAGACTCCCATGGTACTCATGTAGGTTTTGGGGCAAATCTATCAAGATGAGCTTGTTTATAATCACATGTACTGTCCCTGATGTTTCTTGTAGACTTCCCCCATATAGGTGTCTGTGCTGGCATTGACTTAAGGACTTATATAGGTCTGGGAAACAGAGGGCAACTCATTAATGACATATGTTGGATTGACAAATTATGTGTGAGGAACTGCATTCTGGAGGTGTGACTGTGTAAAATGTTTGTCTCTTTGGGCTTCTGTGCCTTGACTTAAGGCACATAAGTACATTGATTGTTTCCTTTAAGTATTCAGGAGCATGGATGTTGTAGGGGTTACACCATGGTTCGCTAACTGCAAGGTGTGCAGTTCAAAACCACCAGATGCACTGTGAGAGAAAGACGACAATTTCTATTCCCATAAAGACTTACAGTCTCAGAAACCCACAGGGGCAGTTTACCCAATCCTACAATGCTGTGAACCAGAATCCATTCAATGGCCATTGAGTTTGGTTTTAGATATATTATTGGGAAGTTGCTGTGTTCAGCAACAAGCAATACTCAATACTCAAGTGAAGTTTTTCCTGTTTCATCCCACTTGTATCCCTCACCATATTCATCAAGTCTATCATAATTAATAAAAATGTAAAAGCTCAAGGCTCTGTGGATTTTGTTAGCAAAATAAAAGCATTGTTTTGACAAAATCTTATGAATACAAAATAATTTGATAATAAAAGGATAAAGCCAGGACAGCCATGACTTAATTGTGTATTCCTTTTATTAACTTCAAGATGAACAAAGTACTGAAATTCTTCTCTGTATATTTGTTTTGGGGCTTGACTTGAGAAGAAGGTATATGAATTTCCTATTGCTGAGGTAGAGAGTAGCCACACAGTTAATAACATAAAGCAATACAAATTTATAACCATAGAGTTCTTATAGGCTAAAAGTTCCCAATGTATGTCCTGAGCTAAATCCAAGGTGTTGGTTTCTATAGATTCTAAGAATCTGCCCCTTACCTATTTTCAATCTAGTGGCATCCCACATCTGTTGACTCATGGACACCTTTTGTCATTAAAACCAACAATGAGAACACTCCAATCTCTAGTTCTGATATTATAGCTCATCTCTGACTCACCAACTTCCTCTTTCACCTTTAAGGGGCTTTGTGATTCAATTGTGTCTACTTGGATAATTCAGATTAATATCTCTGCCTCGGGAACCTTAATCAGATCTGCAAAATCTCATTGAAGGTATTATTTTAGGTAAAATATTCAAAGGTTCTGGGAATTAAGATAAAGGCATTGGTCTGCTCCCAGAGTTGACAGCTCAAACTCCCCAGGTGTCCTGTGAGGAAAAGATGAGACTCTGTACCTCTATTAGGATGGGAAACTCTAGATAGGGTCACATAGGAGTTGGAATTGACCCAATGCCAGTGGGTTTATTATTGTACCAGGAATTCTGTGTAGGTTAATGAGTTACTCTGTGACTGATTACTCACTTCAAGGGTGATACTTTGAGTCTATCTGAGGCATGTTGAAAGAAAGGCAGCAATCTACTTCCAAAAGATCCCAGCCATTAAATCCACAATGAAGGGCAGTTCTACTCTAAAACACACAAGGTCCACATCAGTAAGAGTCACCTGGATAGCAGAGTGGATTTTTCTACCTATTACAGATCGGATCACTATGAGTTGGAATCAACTTGTTAAGGGTGAGCTATAAATTTCTCAACAGGAGTAAAATAATCAACACAGAATTCAGCATGGTCAAAATGGCTACAGGAATAAAAACAGGTGTGACTACGGGAATATTATTCATATCTAAACTACATAGGACCATTGGTAAAGGGAAGCCACATGCCGTCTACAGGATAAAGATCAGGCCATCTGTTCCCTTTCCCTAATGATGTCATCCTTGGAGACTCTATGGTCCCTTCTACTATTCTGTCTAAAAGAGTCGTCACACGTCAGACTGGATTCGAAGGCAATCGGCTTGGAGAGAGAAAGGACGCCATCGCCTTTCCTTCTCCTTCCTCTGGCATGTAGCTGACACAGACTAGACCATGTCAAACCAGACCTACTGCCACTGAGTCCATTCCGGCTCAGCACCATCCAGTGCTGAAAATCTTTTTGATTTTTTTAGAAATCATTTCATTGGAGGCTCAAGCAACTCGTAGTACCATCCTTGCCATGGAGTTAGTGCTGCCTCAGAGTGAGCCCCTGTAGGTCTCTGAGACCATAGCTGTTTACAGGAGTTTAAAGCTTGCAGCCCCTGCTAGTTTAAAAATGCTGGCCATGTGGACCACAGTCCATCATGCCACCACTACACAATCTCGGCTCCTCTGACATGGGTATTTTATAAGTACTTCCTAACCAGGTAGGTAGATGCACAACTGACTTGGACATGGATTTATTTTGTATTCCACACACTCATGTCTTCTTAGAAGACACCTAGGCTTTTTATTTGTTTCATGTAGACTTTAGACATAATTAGCAAATAATATCATTTGACACGAAAATTGACAAGTTTTTGACTTGGACATTTTGCATTCAATCCTAGAGTTCTCATGACAGAACATTTCGGACAGAAGTAATGGTAGGTTCATAATACATGTTGCTCAATTACAAGTGTCTCATACTACAATGCTAACACCTGTCAACCTAGAAGCTAAAATATTTCAACTTAGCACTCTAAGTGATAGATTTGTGAAACTCTAGTTACTGAAAAAATAAACTATAAGTCAGGGTCGAGCGCAGTTCAAAATTTAAAGGGAAGATTATTTAATATGTGCCTGAATACCTTTCAAAACTCTAGATAATCAAACGTAAGTTGAAATCATAACTCCATGGTTATTCATAACTTTGACTACATGTAATTTCGTCTACATGGTAAAACTAGAATCAACAGCTTTCTGAAGCAACTGTTTAGGCAAAAGCTAGCATCTGAAGTGCTGGTTCAATGAAGGCTTACACAATTTCTTAGTTCATTCTTATGTGCTAGCCAATGAAAGGAAAAGAAAGAAGAGAAATAGTAAAAATATTTCTCTGGTAATATTTCTATTTTTGGTATCAAAATTATGAAAATACATGTTTTACTAATTCTAATGATTATGAGCCAAAAAGAAAATAAACAGGAAGTGTCCAGCAAGTTTTACAGAGCTAGTAATTCTTTCAAAGGATTACTAATGAGATGTTCAAAGGGTTCATTTCCCACCTTGCTTGTCTTTCACTGTACACAATTCAATGATAGGTGAATACAGAGAGGAAAAAATACAACTCATCTCACCTTCACACTCTTTAGAGTACAATTAAAAGAGTTAAATAACAGCAAACTCAAACCAAACTCACAGCCATTGGGTCAATTCAGACTCATAGTGATTGTGATTGTTAGAGCTTATGTCATGTAGACCGGATGCTCTCAACCTGTAGGTCATGACCCCTTTGGGGTCAAGTGACCCTTTCACAGGGATTGCCCAATTCATAACAGTAGCAAACTTACAGTTACGACCTAGCAACAAAAATAATTTTATGTTAGGGGGTATCAACACAACATGAGGAACTGTATTACAAGGTCATGGCATGAGGAAGGTTGAGAACCACTGTGCTAGACACTCCTAGTGGAGGTAGGTAGGCAAAGCACAACTTATCAATCAAGATGCAGCTTGGGCTGAGCCCCGGTGGCGTAGTGGTTGTGCGCGGCAGGACTGCGGCCCACTGGGACGGAGGTTCAGTTCCCGCTCCCAGGAGCAAAGGCTGGGCCTCCTCCTCCCACCACCAGGGCAGTGATGCCTAAAAAAAAAAAAAAAAAAAAAAAAAAGAGGGGAAAAAAAGATGCAGCTCGAGGGCACCTTCTTGAGGAGTGTGGTCTGCTGCAGAGAAGAGAGGCTCTGGAATGGAACTGCGTGCTCCACCTGTTACCTTAACCTGCGTCTTTACCCTGCCTCCGCTTTGTGAATCGCCTGTTCTGTTGTCTGCTGATCCAAGGAGTACAGGGACAGGAACAAAAAGGTCGGGGAGATCCCTCGACCAGCTATATAATTGACACAGTGGCTGAAAAACTAACCTCTACTGTAAGAATTGTGAGAGTGGCTAGGACCAGGCAGTGTTAAAACAAACAAATAAACAAACAACTCTTATTGCCTTCATGTCTCTGTCAGCTCACAGTGGCCCAATAGAACAAGGCACAATGACCCTGTGAGTATCACAGATGGTAAGTCTTTCTCCTGCAGAGATTAGTGGTTTCAAACCACTGACCTTCCATTAGCAGCCGGACTCCACTTGGTGGTGGTGTGTGTGAGTGCATGTGGGGAGGTTGGCGGGAATCCTTCCTTGGCCCTGAAGTGCTTAGGTTATTCAAGAACTTAGATCCAACTTGTTCTTCATCAGATAAGTCAGCGTTATCAGGGATTTTTGTTTGTTGTTGTTTAAAGCTAGAAAGAGATTTCCATGTCTTCTGCAGTACCTGTGGCTTGTGACAAGCAAAAACCCAAGGAATTGGTTGTCACAGCACCATTTGATTCTAGAGACACTGGGCAAGTTTGTCACTCTGTGCTCTGCTTTTCCACAGCCCAGCATGCATGGCTACTATCCTACAATTAACCCATCTGAATTAGGCTTCCAATTACTATCTCTGGAAGCTGATGGCACCCTTTGGGTATTCTCCATCAGGGGCTGAGTTAAGCATATATTTACATGTAAATGGTCTCCTTTTCTCCTTCTTCACAGCCTGCTAATGAAATACTCCGCAGCACTGCTGTGCTGTTACTACACATTTTGAATGGGAAAATGCTTGTGACAAAGACAGAAAAATTAAAGCAAAATGATTTTTTAAAAAAAAGTGTAAAGCTAGTCATTCACTGTTTTCTTCTCATCTGCCATATTATTCAATGCATATTTGAATGTCCACCAAGTACTAGAGGGTGAGTAGAAGTACTGATGATGTTCATCAACCAAGCAGAAGTTTCCCCCCAGGGAGCTCCCGGGGTCCTGGTAAGCCAACCGTTAACTAATGTAAGCGCAAATAGATGTTCTATTATCAAATATGATGAGTGGTATAAATAATAAGCACAGGTTAACTGAGAGAGCATTTTGCAAGGAAACATGACCTTGTCTTAAGGCAAGAAATAGCCCAGAGGAAGCTGCAAGCAGGTCAAGAATAGCAAAACTAATTCACGAATGCTCGCTACATGCCAGGCAGAGCACTAAAAGCTTGGACTGCACAACTCCATGAGGTCCACACAGCCATTTTCCAAAGGAGAATGCTGAGCCACGTCACAAACCCAGGCTGCCTGAGTCGGGAGTGGTCCAGCTCAAGGACAGTAAGGTGGCTCGGATGTTGGTTTTTCCATTGACTTGGTAAAAATTGTCTTGGTGGTAGACTGTCATGGTCCTTCTTAACATTAGTGAATTATGATTTCATTAGAACATTGTGATCCCTAATCTAAATCAGTGAAAAGCTGTTTTATCATGGATCTAAACTTCCAATAGTTTTAACTAACTTCGGCAACACACCATATAGTTCTTAAATCTGTAGGCCATGCATCTGCACCAGGAGCTGAGTCAGATGTTAACTCCAGCACTTTTTCAAAAGTCCTGGGAGAAGTTTGACACAGACTTGTGGTGTGCCACCTGTCAGTCACAAGGGGAGAAAGCAAGGAAGAACTAGGAACTGATGTCAAACGGGCCTCCGTTGCCAGAACACCAGGTAGACACTGATTTTATAAGCTACCTTCACCTGATTCTATAATCATAGTCCTCGGGTGGGACGAATGGGTAATCTGCTTCACGGCTAATAAACAGGTTGGTGTTTCTAGGGCTTCTGAAGAAAGACGGGCAACTTCTGCCAAATCAGCCATGGGAAAGTCTGGAGCACAGTTCTACCCAAAGTCCATGAGGCATCCATGACTGAGAGCAGACTGGATGACAGTGGAAATGTACATTGTTGGTATCACGAGAACTGTGGTTGGGGGGTGGGGTGGTTCCTAGTAAATATAACTCCATTCACTAGCATAAAAGGAGCCTTAGTGGCATAGTGGGTTACCAGTTAATCTGCCCACCTGAAAACCAGCAGTTCAAGACCACCCAGTGCTCCAAGAGACAAAGATGAGACTTCCTACTCCAGGGAAGATTTACAGCCTTGCAAACCCAATAGAAGCAGTTCTATTGTGTTCTGTCCCATTTCTACATCTCAGGTCTCCTAAATAATGCCTCACAGTGTTTCCATGATCCTATCACACCATCTACTGTCACTGAACCCATTCCAACTCACAGTAATCCTGCACAGGGTTTCAGAGACTGTCATTTTTTACACTAGTGCGTAGCCTCATCTTACTCTTTTCTAGTTTCTGGTGGAGTTGAACCGTTGATAATCCGGACAGCAGTCCAAAACTGGGCTGGATCCTATTATAGAAGAAATAAGTTCAGATGAAATGAATATGATGATTTACGAAGCCCGCCCACTTTCTTCAAATTGGTCACTCATTCGTCAAATAATAGAGTAGTAATTACTTTTATTTCCTGGTTATTTTGATATCAGAATGAATTGTTCTGAGTGTCTTTTTTGTTTTCAACTATGTGCCATATAGATATATATACATATATATATATATGCTGCAACTCTAACCTGTGCATGTAAGTGTGTTTGGAAATAGGATTTTTATTATGTAAATTAGTTCCCACCCAAGCCAGGTAGGTCCTAAATCTAATACCACCTGAGCTGTGTGTTCCATCGGCACACATGGGGCAGGAGGAAGCCATTGCCATATAGTGGTCACCTGTAAGGCACGGGACCAAGGAAGCTAAGCAGTATACCCTATTGAGAAGGTCCACAACATCTTACTGTTTTGCTGTGGATCAGAATCAACTCCACAAACCACACCAGTCCTCTGTAAGAAAGAAATAAAGACTGGGGCCTCAATTTAGACTTTTAACCTTCAGAAGTAAGGTAAAATATAATTCTTTCCTTTGTAGCCACTCACCTATGGCCTTTATATTTCAGCAGAGCACTAAATACCTAAGAGGCACATGCTGGTGGCATCATGGGTTAAGCAGCGAGGTGCAAACAATCAGTTCAATGGTTCAAAACCTCCAGGTGTTCCTCGGGAGAAAAATGAGACTCTCTACCTCCTTAAAGATGTACAGTCTTGGGAACCCACTAGGACAGTCCCATTTCAACACAGTGAGCTTCTCTGAAGCATTCTCTTTGGCTTGGCTTCACATCATCTCACCATCTAATCTAGCCCAGAGATTTTTCATTAGGTTCCATTACAGATTCCGCTGCATGGCCGGGCTCTCCACGGAGACTTCGCACTGACACTATTTCAAGGAATTAGATCTGTGGAGCACGGAGCCTGCCTCCATTCCCATGCTAGAGCTTGAAGCAATGTGAAACAGCAGAAGGCGTCTTTGGAAACCGGGCTCGGCTGACAGGTCCAGAGACACGTGGTGATGATAGTGGTGATGATGATGGTAAAAGTGATATTAAACAAAAACAAAGTGCACATGCTAATAAGGAAAAAAAAGTGTGTGTGCATCCGTTTGACCAACAGATATTCTTCACATAATCACCAGGTGTCAGCCCATGTGTAAAGCCTGGCTGTCAAAAAGAGGCACAATAAATCTTGCTCTGTTTGTGAGATACACAAGGGGGAGAAAGCATGGGATGCTATTTGGTTAAAATGTATATTCAAGGCAGATACAATCTTTCAGCATGAGTGCTACTGGAGGCGTTTTCAAGGAGTTGCCAATGGCTCCTTGCATGATAACAAAAGGAAGGCCTTCATGGTGTCTACACAAATGACTCCGTGGATTTGTATCCAGAGTCTGAGCCCTGCACTCCCCGTGCAGAAGATCGTTTTTTTTTTTTTAAATCATTTTATTGGGGGCTTATACAACTTTTATCACTATCCATACATCCATCCACTGTGTCAAGTACAGTGGTTGCCATCATCATTCTCAAAACACTTGCTTTCTACTTGAACCCTTGATATCAACTTATCATTTCCCCTTTCCTGACCTTCCCCACGAGCCCTTGAACATTTATAAATTATTATTATTTGGTCATGCCTTACACTGTCCAATGTCTCCCTTCTTCCATTTTCTATTGTCCATAGCCCCCTCCCCGGAGGACAGACAACAGAGCATCTTATAAGGAAGAGGAATGGACCCGGCTGTCTTAGGTTGCTTGGTGAGCCAGCAGGCAGGAGTAGAAAGAGAGCTGATAGCAAGACTGTCTGAGAAGTAGAATTGGGGAGAGGAGGGTTTGAAACTTGCCAGCAGCTTTTCACATTCCACGTGTTTCCTTGTCTCTAGAGCTATGCTTTGTGTGCACCTCAATAAAAAGGGTGGATTATTTGGAGGGGGTAGGGAGTGGAGGGGTTGTCTCTGGAGTGGCCCCTTCATAGCATCCAGAGTAACCCTCGATGGTGTCCTCTTGAAATTTATTCATATCCAAGGACCACAGCTCCAACTCCCAAAGGAATGCTGACTAATGAATAACTGGAGTGGCATTTTCCTGAGTCAGCGGAGGGGTGATTTACACATTCTACACATAAAAACTCCACATTTAAGTTCCACTTCCTAGTGCCTTTTCCCCTTCCTTTCCATGCCTTAGCTACATATGTGTTGGCCTCTCTCTATCCCACTAGTCCCTGTGGGCTTTTTCTCCTTCCCTATATGCCCTCCCCAGCTCCCTGACCCCTCTCCAACACCACTTGTCATCAGGGGTTCTCCACCTTACAGTGACTCCAGGTGTGTCAGGGTAAAAGTATGCTCTATAAGGTTTTCAATGACTCTTTATTTGGGAAAGTAAACGAACAAGACTTTTTATTTTCCCTGTTTCCTATGAGTGTACTAGAACCTTCAACCTTTAGTTAGGCAGACACTCGTGCATGCATGCATACACACACACACACACACACACACACACACATAAACTCACACTCCTTCCCCAATCCCTTCTCTTCTCTCACCTCATCCTTCCTTTCTGGGGCTCTACTAATGGGTCTTGAAAATTCTTTCCCTTGTGAGAAGCAGTGGGTTTCAAATTCTGCTTGTCTATCCTGGTGGCACAGGGATTCTAGTGCTTGGCTAGGAACAGAAAGGTTGGCAGTTTACACTCACCGGCAATGGTGTGAGAGAAAGTCATGTCTCTAGGGGTCAGTCCTACTCAGTGCTATGCAGTCATTATGAGTCGGCACCGACATCATGACACAGTGTTTAACTTACCGCCCACGGCCTCTTCATTCTGTCATCAAACATAACCAAGCGCTCCCTTGTGGTCCCACATCCTCTGATGGCAGAAAAGGTCTTCCCTTTGTAAGGGACTCCTCATTCCCCCTCCATTTGTTCAAATGTTCATTGTCCAAATGTTCATTGCTCAATTTCATTTAACAATGAAATTGCTAAATCAACTCCATCTTATTAGTAAGTCCCTATTTTAAAAAGATCAGCAGCATGATTTCCAAAATCATATAGAGGGTAGTATAACCCAAACAAAACCCCATACTGCACTTGACTCCATTCTGATTCATAGCGGCCCTCTATAATATTTCTGACACTGTAATTGGTTACAGGAAAAGACAACCTCATTTTTTCTCCAGAGAAGCAAGAATCTGATGGGTTTGATCCTCTAGTCCTCTAGTCAGCACTCCTATAGTCAAAAGTGCAAACACCACTATCACCAGGGCTCTAGAATAAAATGGGGAGCAAATTGTATACCTATGACACAGGTATAGTTAATCTATTTGTTCAACTTAGTTACTACTTCCTATTGATGCTCATTGGGACTATGACGAGGGAGCTGCAAAACTTTCCTAGATTAAAATGACTTAGAGCTTACATCAAACATGAAAGTAGATTTCTGTAAAACACTTGCCTTATAAGTGACAAATTGATATTTTCTGCTAAAAATCCTCATCCCAAAAGGGAGTATTTTTGACTAACATACATTTTCATAGTCTTCCATGTTTGCAAATACCTGCTTTCTATTTATTTTAAAAGCCGTAGTCTAGATTTTCAATTTTCTTTAGAGTCCTCTTTACAATTTTGAAAATGGTACACAAAACATAACATATTCAACTGCTAAGTTAACTTTTGTAAAATTGAACACTGTAATCTAATGCAACACAGATATTTCTATTTCCCTATAGACAAG
This sequence comes from Nesogale talazaci, assembly GCA_004026705.1. NCBI lineage: Eukaryota > Metazoa > Chordata > Mammalia > Afrosoricida > Tenrecidae > Nesogale > Nesogale talazaci. Next base: position 119,014 of record PVJH01003117.1, on the reverse strand, counting down.
CTTTTCTCAGTTCATAAAACGTGCTTGGGATTTAACAAACTTCTTTTGTGGATAGAAACAAGATGGTTCCATTGTACTGTAGAATTGGGGGAAAAAACACAATAGCAACTGTAAATAACTCTAAACCAAGCTGTGTGGTTAATTTTTCCTCCCACAGCTGGAATACTAGTTTTTATTACAGCTCAACTGGTATTTCAAATTAAAATTCATCTCCGTTTGTTACACAGCTACTTAAAATGACTTTCACCAACTGTTACAGTTGAATATTATGTTGTCATTTGTGCATTTAGTGGGACTGGTTCAATAGCATGAATATTTAAAGACAAGTACACAGGATGATTTTTGTTTTTCACTCATTGGTTTGTGATTGTTTACTGACTGAGTTATGTTTCAAGATCTTGGTCAAACTTGAGTTAATTTTCACTGGTGAGAAGGCAGCAGGATTAATTCAGTCTGGTCTTTCAAAGTTCATGAGAACTTGAGTCCCTGATTATAGCCAACAATCTTTCTCATGTGTCACTTCACACAGTCTTGCAGATTGACCATAGACAGAAACCAAAGGAATTTTGTGTGACAATTCAAACTTTTATATTCAGCTATACATTACGGACAAGTGGGAATATCTTTCTTTTTAGAACTTTTTTCCTTTTCCTTTGTATGCTTTTATGCTTATTTTAATTGAACCCAAACACCTATAGACTCTTTTTAATAAGTGATGTCTTGACTTAAAATATTCATTAGGCAAGGTATGAATCTCCAACTATTCGCATGGGGACTCTCATACATGTTTAAGAAGCTGTGATCCAGAGGGTTTTTGATGCCTACTTTTTCTGAAAATAGATTGCCAGACTTTTCCTCAAGATACATCTGGGTGGACATGAACCTCCCTCTTTTCAGTTGGCAACTATGTTAGTTAGCGTTCTTTAGAAACTTATGGTTATATATATATGTATATATGTGTATATATATGCACATGTATGGATAAGTTTCTATGTTAAGAAAGAATAAAACAACTGATTAGTCCACACAAGAGTACAGAGAGCTCAGTTCAATTCACTTTCACCGAACAGTTAGTATACTGGAAGTCCTTCAACTCAGGTGGGCTGCCGTCCAAGGTCATAGAAACAGATAGCAGAGTCTTTCCTCAGAGAAGACAGGCAGAGTCTGCCCCAAAGCAGCAGACAGTTGGGTAAGTCAGCAACAGTTAGAAGCTTGGGAGCTTACCTAAGCTTTGCACAGCAACAGGATTCACCAGCATCAAGCTTAAGCAAAGTATGCACCCGCAACGTAGTGAAGCAAGTCTCAAAGGAGCCTCAAACTCTAGCAACATGATCTATGTGGTTTGGTCCACAGGTAGGGCAGCACACTAGCTCAAGCAGCAGCATGATAGTCCAATAACCAGGGAGGAAGGGAATTATGGGATCCCAGCTGTCTTCTATTTATCTCGGTCCATCTCCAATTAAGCGGCAACCTGATTAAATAAGCTTTGTCCACAGGTTCCTATTGGCCTCATTTCTATTGGCCTTGTTGGCACAATTAAATGTAACTATTACAGCAACTTCAGAATTCAACCTTGGTTTGCTGCATCCAGGGTGTCTTGCAGGTAACATTTTTTATTTTACATTCAAAAGAAATAAGACAAAGGAAAATGTGGTGGTCATGTGCCTATGTTAATTTCATAATTGAGATGTAGGGGTAGAGTCTAGCCTGTTAATCTGGAGCGAGCCATTGAGTAGCCAATGAGGTCTCTGTGTGGGCATGGCTTTCTCCTGACACTTCTGGGAAATTTTGCAATATTTTCCTCCTGAAGATGAGAAGCTATCTCCTCAGTTGTTGGGAGTTAGTCTCAGAGATGATGAATTATGGCCAAGACAAGATGGCAGCGTCCAAGGAGCTGAAGGATCCAGAAGAAAAGCCACATGGTCTTACCCTGATGGAAGCAGACCTCTGAAGCTGGTGAAGCCACGTGGAGAGCCCTGCCAGTGCTGAGTTGCTTCTACCACTACTAGATGCTGTTGTTGGACCCTGAACCCTGGAAGTGAGGAGCCATGGAAAGGCCCCTGCCAATGCCAGAACTCTGCACCCACAGGGCTGTGACCTCCTGAGTCAAAAAGAAACTTTATAGATTGGTATCGGGCATATGGGTTAATATTGAACTTATGACTTTGCACTGGACTGGGTTGGGATGCTTTCTCAATGTCCCATTCCTTTTGTATATAAACCTTACCCTTATATCCATATATATGTCTATGAATTTGTTTCTCTGGTCTACCCGGATTAACACAGACAACATTTTCAGTGACGTAATATGGCTGGACAGATAATTAGCATATTGCTGCCTTCTTTAATTCTAATGGGTCCCTGGGTGGTGATACTCTGAGCTATTGATTGGGAATATCCTTTGAGTCCACCCACAGGTACCTGGGAAGAAAGGCCTGGCAATCTCCTCTGGAAAGATCACAATCAGTGGAATCCCCAATCTGAACAGCATAGAATCACTAGGACTACAATAGGCCCACTTATACCCTTTGGGAATCCTTGGTAGACACCCTCATCTGAGTTACTTTGTATCATTCAAATCATTTTATCTTCACTCTCACTAAAATACTATTTAAAGTTCTTTGCTAATATGTCCATCACTGAGTTAGGCACAGGGTGTGAAGTCTAACTTTTACCATACCAAAAAATCTTTGGCAAAGTTTCCATACTCAAGAGGCACCATTCTAACATGACAGCCGAAATAGGGAAGCAGGGATTTCATGCCTATAAAAACTCCCAAAAATGCCATAGGATTTTTCTATCAGTTTCTTCCCAATCTTGAAGTCATGTTGAACATTTGTTTATTTCATCATATTTTCCTCTTAAATAGCCTCTCTTTTCCTGAAAAAAATAGCACCCCCCAGAGGATAATTCAGTAAAAAGTAAGCATTTAGTTTATGTTCACTTTCCTTGTGATTTTCATAAATTAACCCCAAATGAAAAGAAAACAATAGCCTATTGTGAGCCCAGGACTGAACAAAGAAAGAGAAAAACAGATTTAGGTCCAAAAACACAGGGTCATACTCTGCTTCAGAAAATACACAATGTACTTACAATTCACCATTATTTTTGCACTGTCATCAAAATTGCGATCCATCTACTATTTTATTGACCAAAGAAACGATGCCTCATTGCCTAGGTTGTTTCTTAAAGGATCAGATTTTTCAGGAGTACTTGACACTAAGAAGGGTACAATGTATGTCTATTCTAAAACCCATTCGTGTTTAAGTATTTTATCATGAGAAACACCCCAAAAAGATGACAAGTAAAGAGGAGGAACCTCTGGGAGAGTTATTTTAGCAATCATTAAAAAAAAAAAAAAAACGGTTGCCTTTTTCTTCCTTTGATATCTTATGATTGTTTGGTGGCATTGTGTCGATTTCTTGACTCATAAAACATGTGACAGAAGGGAAGGTCCCCACTTAGTTTCTAAGGGAGCTGATAGTCAGGTCCTGTCTCCCACATAACCACTTGTAAGGCGATCAAATCCCCAATATTTCGTTTAGGTTTAGCCATGATGCCACCTTACTCCACAGAATATCTCATGAAGCAACTGTATACCAGGTGTTTATCCTCTGACATATCTTAACCTTAGCATACACTGTACATTCCAATGAGCTCTGTATTTGGTGCACTTATTAAATGTAGACCGTAGAGAGAAAATATCTTCTGTCCAGAGAGTTGCAGTGCACTGGAAGATGGGTTTAAGTGTTAGTTCTTGCTGGTGGCTTCATTTTCCTATGTCTCAAGGCTGGGGAAACTGAGGAATGCTAAAGTGATGTGACAAACAGCAAAGAAATAGCTGCAATGAAACATTTTTGATGACTCGGAAGCAATTTGTGGGCTTTGAGATAATTGTTGAAAATAAATAATTATATCAATAAATCTGTTAAGTATCAAAGAATGGATAACTCTACATGCATTTCATTTTTAAAATAAATAACAGCTGTCTTCCTTAGTGCTAGACAAATGAAAATTTAAATATTATTATATTTCTCCTCACTGGTAAACACTATGCCATCTATCATATTTTATCAAATAAAATAAATAGAAAATGATCAGTTTTCCTGAGTCCCAACTGGGAAATTGTCTAACCCAGAGATGTTTTTTCCACATTATTATTTTTTAAGAATAAACATTGGCCATTCTGAGAAGCTAGTTGTACTTTCATAATGTCATATAATCATGTCGTATCTAAAAGTTAAAAGTAAAGAATATTCTGTAGTTGGGACAATGGGAAATTATTGCTTTATTAAGGAATATAATGAGTGTAGTTTGAATTCTGGGTAGAATTGTTATATGATTATCTTAGAGGTATATTAGATAAGTATCTTCAAATCTGTCCTTTGAAGTATCATTTTTAATCTTAGTTTGAATTTCTAACAAGATTTTCACTTTTTTTCTATTTTCCCCAATGCTATTGAGAGAAACTCTGTTTACACAGAGAAAGAGGAAGGTACACACAAAACTCATCATATTAGAAAAGTATGTAGATAATGCTAACATGGCATGATTCTAGACAGGACATGCCACTGGGGTTGAGTGTGGAGTTAAAGTATTAACCTACTTCATTAGAGCTGTTAACCGTTTTAAGGTGCCCTAATAACTCAATGAGAACTCTGGTGATATAGTGGTTACATGAAAGATTAACAATTAGAAACCACCCTTTCTCCTCAGAGAAAGATAAGGTTTTCTAGACCTGTAAAGTTATAGTCTCAGAAACTGGTCTTAGAAGGCTGCTATGCGTCAGAATCAATTCACTGGATTTGTCTGTTGGTGAGTTCATTTTGGGTTAGGATAGTACAATGGTTAAGGGCTTCATGACTACCTAAAAGGCTGACAGTTCAAATCCAACAATTGGCTCTATGAAGAAAAGACCTCCTCACCTGCTTCCAGACCTATTACAGCTAAGAAAACTTTATGAGAGAGTTCGAAGCTCATGCCGGGTTCCTCTGAGCTGGAATTGATTTAGCAGTACCAAACAATAGCACGTACTTGCACATATGACCAGGAAGGAACAGAATGATCCCTGGAGGAGGAGATCACCCTTGGGAAAGAGATGGAAATAAAGAGAAAGACCCTCCATGAGGTGAACTGACACAGTGTCTGTATGATGATCTCAAACATGGCAAATCATTTTTAAGATGCCACAGCATCCGGCAGTGATTCCTTCCAGGTATATGAGGTCTCCATGCATCTCAACTTGAGAGCATCTAGTAATACCTTGAAGGTAAAATCGTGATTAAAAATAAAATTGTGATGTATGGTTCTTGTGTAACGTTATGTTATGACCCTCCCTTTTGATCTGAAATTTCCATGAACCCCTTTCCCTCACCTTAGCACCTACCCTTCCATCCATTCATTAATTCAAGACAGCATGTGTTGGATATTGTCACAGAGAATATATTCACTTTGGAGTCTAGAGCAGCAGAGATGTGGATGTAACCAAAAATTGGGCAAATTTACATATTGTGCTAAGAATTGGAAAAGGAGAGAGAACTCCTGGACTGAAAAAGGAGATGTTGTCTGAATTAAGATAGAGAGGATCCAGTTCCCTAAGAATGGGAAACAAACAAAAAATTATTCAATATTTTATGTTCTGCAGGACACAACTGCCATGTGGCTACTGGGCAAAAGGTATCTGTCTGGTTTGAGGAAAGTAATTATTTTTCTACTTTTTCTCAGTTTAATTAATTTATACTGCAATTTAAATAGGTGGCACAGTTCTAAAGATGTTGCAATATCATCTGGTCCCATAGTTACAGCGGTTTCCTACTTCTGCACATTGTATATACCTCCCCTTCTCCCCCAATACAAATCAGTGTCATTAAAAATATAAACGATGCAAAAAAGAGGAAGGGAGACAAAATCTGATTTGAGGCATCCCACAACTACCACCTTAGCTTTGAAACAGAATCACCATTTAAAATGAAGATTCACCATTTAATGGTGACTTAAGTAAAATCACCATTTAAAAATGAAGAAAGAGGGGCTGAGCCCCGGTGACTTAAGTGGTTGAGTGCGGGACTGCGGCTCAAATCCAGCGGCGCCTCTCAGGAGCAGCACTCCTGACCACCAGCTCTCTGGTGGTTGTGGCTCCCATGACCACCAGAGGGCAGTGATGCCTCCCCCCCAAAAAAAAAATGAAGAAAAAAAGGAAAAACTTTCAGTTATCACCTAATAGTTGTAGATAACTTTATTTTCCACTCTGGGTTGGGCACCCAGGGATAGAGACTTTATCTGTTTTTTTTTTCTTGTCTGCATGTCCAAAAGGAACAGAATACAATCAAAAGCTAAAAAGGCATTGAGACTCTGATGGATTTCAAACGTATCTTCAATGAAATCTATAAAGGTGAATTTTGTGTTTGCATTGTGCCAGTGCCCCCGTGACCAGGGACATCTGTGTGCTGCAATGTTGGTTTACAACTTGAATGAACTTTATTCGCCTTGCTCCTTTCCTCTGATGAACATAGCTCACCATTAAGTCAAAGCCTGATCATGAAAAGTGAAATGAAGCCCTGGTATGTGGGAGAATTTGATAACAGAGGGCAGGTTCCTGAAACAGCCCAAGAATGGAGAAGCCATTCAAAAGGTGCATTTCTGAGTAAGTGAAATCTAGCTTGAGTTAGTTTACCAAGTATCTGGGGAGAGGAGGCAGTGGAGGCTTCTAACCAAAGAAGTAGAGATGAAATCAAACTGACTTTGGATTTCCATTCTGGTAGACAGTTCATTCAGGCTAGAGTATAATACCTGGGGAAAGGTAGAAGAGTGAGCTGAAACTCCCAGAAAGAACTAGATGATGAAAAGACAAGTAAATGACACTGGGTGACTGAGTGTTTACCTTGACGGTGCTGTGTAGTGTAAACTGCTATTTTTGCCCGCCTAATGACATTTCTTTCAGGAAACAATGTACCATGCATTCCAGGGAGTGTGGACCACAAAACATTCACATTCACGATGCATTATGTCATATTATGACACATTTGAAGCCTGCCCGTTGAAGCCTCCAATGATTGTTTTGTTGCACTGAATGAATGAGTTGAAAAAAATCCACTCCTAGTTCCAGTATCTTTGTCATCTCCGTTGTACCAACAAGCACAGAAACAGAAACCCACTATGTCAAATTGAACCCAACTCTGTAAGACACATTTTCCTAAACATTAAGAAACCAAATGTGCTAAACCCTGACCTTTCTTTTCAATAATGTTTTGATCTAAATGGCAATTGACTCCACAAATTGCAGAGAAGGAAATCTCAGAGAAGCTTGGCAAGAGCGTCTTTTTCCTAAGTCCCAGTGCCTACCACTAGAATTAGACACCTAGTGGAGAAAGAGAGGATTGGAATTGTCAGGTGACTCTGTTCTGTTGTGGTTTGTTGCTAGGTGCCATGGACTTTGTTTCCACCCGTAGTGGAGCACTGCCCATTACTGTGAAATTCTCCCAATTGTTCCAATGCTTCAGCCTATTGTTGCAGCCACGGTATTCTAGAGCATGATAAGTTTGGGAATAATTTGCCTAATATGATGACAAAATAGAATTTGAGAGGAACATAAGGATGTGCTAAGTTTCTTACAAGCAGTGCCTGGAGAAGCAGATGGATGATAATTGCATTAACTTAAATTGAGATCAGGTAAGTTTGGTTCACCATTGGGATAAGATAGCATATTCTAAAGTATTTCTGAATAGAGGAATTCAGAAAGCTCTTTTAAATAACTATCTGCCACATCGTGAGCTGGAAGTCAATATTTCAGGGTCAATGACTCAGAGAGGATCACCGAAGCCATGGGGATATGCAAATGTGTCCCCAAAGAAGGTTTCCCAGAACAATGGTACTGTCATCATTATAAAAATAAAGAAAGAAGAGGAAGTAAACTAAAGAAGCCATTTACTCCAAAATAGTCAGAGAATGTAAAGTCATCAGAGGCAAAGAAGAGAAATAAAAAAGGCATTGTCAAAATTTCCTAACTTCTTACTGGAGGAATTGGGCTCTCCACAGTCTGGGTCAGATGGCGAGGTCCCAATCCAGCACCAGAATGAGATCCTTATCACATATCTCTTTGTCTTGGCTGAATCCATTACTAACTACCCTCTCTTCTGCAGAGTCCATTACATCTCTAGCACCTCTAGACTTCAGGTCCAGAAGTGAAATGAGGCACAGCCCATTCCAAATAATTAAAACAAGTTTTGATGCTACTGTCTCAGTCTCCATGTGTCACATGCACACTCAACATCAACAAGTCTCCCAAGCCCAGGAGAAATATGGTGATTAGCTAGTCACTCAGAGCTCTTCACAGGAGCACAAAGTCGGGTTAATTCCAACCATGGGGCCTATCACCATGACCAGCAAATCAAGTGGCTTGAGATTCATAAGGAGAATCAGAATCAAAGAATTTTTAATAACATTGTCAAATGGGAATGGTGATAAAGCAGCCAAATTGAATACAAATGTCAGCTTCATTGAGTATTAATATCAAGTTCACAGCTCATTGTTTGGCAAATATAATGCCTTGTCTTTTCAAAAATAAAATAAATTTCCCATATCTCAATGTCCCATTCCTTTCTCACTCCCTATTATTTTTCAAAGGCCATAGGATTGGCAATATAATTTCTGACCTATTTCAGTACCCTGGGAAGTCATAAATGCTAACTATGGTCCTTGAACTTATTTAAGACCTCTATGTTGGTGTCATTATAACGTATACACACAACTGACTGTGAGATGCATTAACTATAACCACTTATTTCCATAATCATTCAATATTTTACACTATACTAAATGAGACTCAGTGATTTTTTTAAAAAAAACTTTCTCTCAGTGCTTTGTCCATAGAAGAATGGTGTTTAAAGGGCAGCCTTAGATAATTCACATAGCTAAAGGTCATGAAGTTGGAAAGGGAAGAATGATAGAATTGCTATAAAAGAAGGCAAGTGATATTAAATTGAGGCTATTTGAGTTTGAAGAAATTGAATAATGAAGAGGCAGAGAGAAAATTTTATTGAATATATATATATATATATATATATAAGTGTTGGTAATATGAGTGACTTTTAAAGGTAAAATGCACCACTATAAAAGGAAAAAAACATTTATAGTCATGGAAAATTACTGAATATAAATGTACTCAACTTATAATGGAACAAATGGTATATATATTTTATGCATTCCATCATTTCTAAATTCTCTAGGCTAATCATATACTATCCAAAGAATAGATTAAGATGAGGTGAATATCTGTATAGTTCTTATTCACCCTATTCTGCCCACAATAATAATAATAATGTATATATGCCACTTTTTCTTCAAAACTGTGTGGGTAATCTTGAAGTCTTTTCCAAGGACTTCCAATTAGGATTAACTGAGACAGAGGGAAAAATGTGGAAGAGTCACCTTTTTGCTTTCCACAAGGAATGACCCAGAATCTCAACTACCAGGGTATATCTGTGCAGTGAGGGGATAGGGATAATGGATAAACATGAAACAAATGGACAGAATGATGTTATGCATAAGCAATATATTTCAAAGTTGTATTGATATTGGGAAAAATCACAACTATAATTTAATTTCCTCCATGATATTTTAATGACTTTATGTCTATGTTAGTGTGACTAATATAAGGCTACAGTAATCATCAAAATAACATCCAAACCAATTCTAGGCAAAAAATAAACACTCTTTGAAATTACTTCAAGGATATGTTTGGTCTTTTCCACTTTCTATTTCACCAAACTAGAAATGAGGACATGATCTTTTTCCTCCTTCTTGCGCTAACTATGGCAATTTCTTTCCCAATTTTTTTATTGAAGAAAGCTTTAATTGACCTCTTACCTATTTTGAATCAGTCTCCACTTTTTGGTTGATTAACACATTCTGCATTCCTCTTCTAGACCATTGATTCACAACGTTTCCCGCTACATCTTTTTTGACCCACAAAGAGTGGGTCAATGGTTAAGCCAGCCACAGAGAAGTGGACAGCTCGAACTCACCAAATGCTTTTGCAAAGAGAGTCAAACCAAGCAACTGCTGCTGAAGATTGACCTCAACTAAAAATAACTCCCTTTCAGTTCAAAGGCGATAAAGCTTTATGAGAACAGACAGGCTCACCTTGCTGACCTCGGGGCTAGCAGCCCAATGTTAAGATGCCCACAAAGTCACTAGAAAATCTATAGGGGAAATTATCTTCTGTTCTATGTGGTCTGTATGAGAAAGAATCACCTCGTGGCATTTGCTTTTGTGTTTGGTTAAGAAAAAACTTTGTAGCCATATCTTCCTAATCTCAACAAGAATATCAGTACTATATGAGTGACACAATATAAGAGTCACAGTGACACCATACAAGAAAACTTCAAGAAGTTTGTGAAAAATTTTTTTTCACTAATCACTTAATTTCATTTTCTGCAATGTATAAACTCCCCTCAGATGCCTCATGCATGTATATCTATGCTTCTTATGTAACAAGAGTCAGACTTTTTTCTTCCCTGAGAACCAATTTTCACACCATTTCAGGTGATAACTGACTCATTGTGATTCTAGAAGACAGAGTAGAACTGTCATTCCTCATGGGATTCCAAGGCTGTAAATCTTAGAGGAGCAGAAAGCCTCACCTTTCTCCCTTGAAAGGGCTGTTGATTTCAAACTGCTGACCTTGCAATTGATGCCCAAGTCTGCTATGCCACCAGGGCCCCTATGAGTTGAAAAGGACTACATGGCAATCAATGGTTGTTGTTGTTGTGGGTGGTGGTGGTGGTGGAAGTGAAATGCATACACTAGACTTCTTTTCAAAAGAACAACTGGTTTGGTGGCAGGTATGTAGGGCAAAAGAAAGCTCATTGCGCAGGATCATTCTCATATTATCAGTAGCATCTTTAGTCATTGGGATAACAAACTACATACAGCCCCCAAAAAGAAGTCATTCTCTGATGAAAGAATAGCAAAGAGTATATGTTGATACTCCTTGGTCAGGAGCTGAAGCTTAATATAAAGTCCCACTAAGGTTAAACTGGACAACTGACAGATTTTTAAAGACTATATTAGTGAAAATAGTAACAAACTATACAGTAGGGAAAACTAGCAAATATTGCCATGACTGAGAATGAATATTTAACCTCACCCATGGAGTCATGTGGATATCTTGTGCATTCTGATGTAGTGGACAGTCCCTTAAGTATATGCTATTTTATATAGAAACTCACAGTCTCATTCCAGCCATGAGAAGAACGTTAGACAAAACCAGGGGGATGTTCCACAACATACCTGATCATTACTTCCAAAATGATCAAAGTCACAAATGACAAGTGAAACTGAGCACCTTTCACAGATCAGAGATCACTGCAGAGAAAGAACACTGAAAGGAAAGGGATATTTCTACCAGATCCTGGGAAAGAGAGAGAACATAAATGTAAAGGCAGATGGTATCCAAACAATGCCTGGATTTTGATTGATGGTAATGTATCAATGTTAGTATTAAGAACTGCACCATGGTCATATAGAATGTTAATACTACTGGACATTGAATGTGAGTGAAGAAATAAACTGTGTGGCCTTCCCTCTGTATCTGCAGTGGACTGATTCCAGGTTCTCTGTCCATACCAGAATACAAATAAGCTTAAATTCCTAATGGAAAATGATGGCGTTTTTGCATATATCCTATGTACACTGTCCTCTGTACTTTAAAACATCTCTAGATTATAAGTGGACTTAAAATTGGTAGAAAAAGTCTATTATCTTTTAATTCCATTTGTCCATGAGCTTTTTAAAGTGCTCTGATACTTATAGTTCCTATAAAACCTTAAGTAGAATGAAATAGTACTTTAGGCTCCCTCTTAATCTTTGAGCAGGTGCATTGGCCATTCAATTGCATTTCCTTCCCCTCCCCAGAATATTTTCTCCCTGAAACCAACTCAATCCATGAATGTGAAACCTTTGGGTAAGCAAGGCCCAATATGCTAACTATGCAAATTTTCATAAATCTAAAATTATCCCCATTCTTTAAAAAGGGGGTTATTTTTAAAGCATCCATATACACAAACACACTTCCAAACACTATTTTTGAGCAATGGTGCCCCAAGTTTAAAAGATTGCTAGGCTCACCTTTTAAAAATGCACATCCAATCATGTGATTTCCCTTCAATGACCTCTTCCCAGAACATTTATTACATAAGACCTTTATGACTTGACTTTTGACGAGCGTTTCAAACTCATCTCCCTCCATTTCACCCCAGGTGCCCTTCACTTCCTGCCCTGTCCAGGGCTCTCTGCTTCTTTCCCAGTGTGTCTGCTGTTTCATGCTTCTATACCTTCCCACGGCTCCGTAGCATGAGAGAGAGCAGATATGATTCAGAAATGGATTGCAATGAGGATTTGTCTGCATTTAAGAAAGATTAAATGGGGCAAGGAAAATGGCTGTTTGTGTTCATTTTAGGTATTCTCTACTACCTACAGCAGTCATTCTGTCTGACAGAATCTTTTGATCAAAGATCTAGTCACGTAGATTATAGCCTGCTTGAAAAATGGCCTGTGGTGTACCAGAAATGAACTGGAGGCGAAGGAGCCCATAGGATGGGCAGTATCAGGCACACAATTCTAGACTTCATCTCTGCTTGCAGCCGAGCTGACAGATGGCTTTCAGAAATAATACATTTATCTTAAACATTTGATTCTTGTAGTAATGATTGGCTGATGAAGGGAAAATGCGTGTAACCTCCGAGTAGATAAAATCATAACTATAATTTGCATGAGAAATAGTAAAAAGGTTTTGGTTATGGTGCTTTGTAAGGGCATAATTTTGTAAGAGGTGTAGTTTGCTAACTTAGGATCCTCCTCGATGCATAAAGCATGCAAAGCTTCGGGGATCTAACTTAAAAATTCACAAAACAGAGCATCAGAACAGGATTGATTAGCTGAACACCATTTTGGGAGGTGCTGGGAATTTCAAGATTTGCCTAATTTTAATAAAGAATGCTCTTGGATTCTACCATAGGATTCCCCCAAATTAGTCTAATTTAGATAAACATCTATTTAAATGTGGTGAAGGTTCATCGATTTTGAAGGATTACTTGTCATTTTATAGAATATCTATTGAGTTTATCTGAAATACTAAAATATAAAATTTAAAGCATCTCAAGGGGTTTCCTTCTCAATGTGCCATATTTATTTTTAATGTTGATAATGTAGTTTATATATGGAAAAGTCTTTTTCTAGAATGCTATAACAATGAAGGCAGATAAGATAACCATGAGTGTGAACTTACTTTAGGTAAAGATGTGACATCATTAAATGATAAGGCTGATTTCCAAGCCATGGGAGTCGAGGGATTTTAAACACTAAGGAGCAATATTAACATTGCATAAACTTACTCTTTCTGGGTAATAATTCAAGTTGTAGGTGTAAAGGAACAGTAAAAGAATAAAGTTTACAGAGGGCAGTGATGCCTAAAATAAAAACAAACAAAAAAATTATAAAAAAAAGAACAAAATTTAGTTTACCATGGTAGCAGTAAAATGCATAACTTCTAGATCAGGTACATCAATCTTCCTCGTGATGCGTAGGAATCTACCTTGCACAGTCAATGTGACTAAAAGCCAAGATGTCAATGAACCAAGGAAGCCAGGAAACTGTATATCACAATTACTGTGCTGCTATAAGCTGGTTCTCTTTAAAAGTCTGAATTCTCTCATCACCAGGTTGGATATATACCCCGCCCACCAAAGGGGAAGAATAACAGTAATGAAGGAGAAGGAAGACAATGGACAGCATAAGATATGAAATAATAATAGTAATATATAATTGATCAAGGTTACATGAGGGTGAGAGGGTGGGAAAGGGAAGGTGGGGTAAAAGGTGCTTACACCAAGGGCTAAAGTAGAAAACGTTTTGTAAATGATGATCACAAGATATGTACAAATATGCTTGATGCAATTGTTGTATGGAAAAATTTTGTAAGAGTTTTTACTCAATATCATGATGTAGAAAATGAGCATCACACACACAAAAAGTCTGAATCCTTGGCTAAATCCAAGAATTTCCATTCCTACCCATATGTCCAGAGAATGAAAGAAAGTAAAAGAGCAAGAGAGAGGAAAAGGCAATGAAGGGGGAAGGAAGTGAATATAGAAAGTGAATATAGAAACTAGGACACCATGACTCTTTTTATTGTTCTTTGTATCCAATACTACTTTAACTAGACAAATAAAAAATAAAGTCCAGAAGAAATAGTTCCCCTTTTAGAAAATGTAGAGTAGATTATATTATAATAATCTTGCAAAAAAAAAAAACGGTATTACTTCCTACTCCCTAAAAAAGAAACTATTTTCATGCACTGAAAGAAAGCCGAGTCATAGCAGACACTGGAGGAAACACGGGAACTGTCCTGAGCCTATCTTACATATATTCATATTACCTAAGTGCATGTATTAGATAATATTGGTTTGTTTGTAGGTCTAAAACAAACAGAAATGCACAGTCTTATTGTCTTGAAGCTTGAATTATGATATTTGGAGTTCTGAGAAGGGCTGGAGCGTGAATTGCTGGAGAAAGATCTAGGTCCGAGGGACTATAGAAGATGTTCAAATTCTGATGAACTATCCCCTCTAAATTCCTGGATAAGTCTTTCACTAGGTGTAATAAGCGTAGATGATGCCACATTTTTTTTTATCAGAAGCAGCTTCTGGGAGAATCCGATGGAATTTAAAACATCAACAAAGCCTCAGCAGAGATTGCACCTGATGCCACATCAGGGGGGATGAAAATTAGAATCTGAGTCCTGCTCTATTAACGGATTGCCAAGAGAAAAGTCAGCAATCTTCAGAGCAAGAAAACAAAATCTAGAGCTTCTTTAAAGCATGTTACTTATAAAGTTCAGTATACCACAAACAAATAGAAGCTTCTACAAAGTGGAATAATATATCCATCGTCAAGAGAATAAAATGTAGAAGACCCAAATGTTAGTGTATGCAGATAAGGATTTTAAAGAACCCTTTGAAGCGTGTCCAATAATTGAAAGATAAATTGGTCAAATTAATACATTGCGAAAAATAGGAGAAAATGAAAACATAAAGAATAGAAACGTTGCAACTAGAAAATGCAATGTGAATTTTAACAATGAATTTCTACATGTGATAAAGAGCATATTTGAGACAGTGGAAAGAAAAAAGTAATCCCTAGAGCAACCAGTTAAATAAGTATACAAAAATCCAATCAAATTCATCAAGTCAATTCTGACTCAGGGCTATATGCAAAGACAAAAAAAAAGTCAGGAAAGGCATAAGACAAAACACAAGAAGGGTTAACACAGAGGAAGGCAAGAAAGGAGGAAAAGAGGATCCCACCCCACCACCACAATTACGATGACTAAGATGAAGGATTGCTCAAATACAAAACAAATAGTGATGTTCCCAAGATATGCCAATCAAGAGGCAAATATCATCCAGCTGCCTAAAAATATCAAGAATCAACCTACTATTCTCTATAAGACCTGCACATTAAACATGAACATGAGATTGGCTAATATAAAAAGGATGGGAACAGATCAGCTTTGAACATAGATCTATAAGAAATATGGAGTCAGTAGGTTTCTATCGGACAATATTGAACTTAAGACAAGGAATATTACCAGAGAAAAGATGTTTCAAATCTAATGAAAACAATTTACAAGTAAGACACGCCAATCCTAAATTTTATTATGACTAATAACTGTTTCAAAATGAATGAAGCAAAAGCTGGAAGAAATAAAGCTTATGGACAAGTTCATAAATTTAGCTGGATACTTCGAAAATCACTTTGTCAGTAAGGCATAGAACCCAAACCTACTGCTGTCACTTGTGACTCATGGAGGTGTTACAGGGCTTCCAAGACTGATGCTGTTTTTCTCTCTCCTAAAAAGAGGCTTGGCGAATTCTAACAGTCAAATTTTGGTTAGCTCATTCTAACCACTGTATTACCTTGGCTCTTTGACAACTAGATATAAACAAACAAACAAATTCAAAGAACAGAATATTTAGACAATAATATTGACATAATATTTATAGAATATAAACTATTGTACACAGTCCCATCCCCAGATAGTCATTTTTATCCACAGTACATAGATTATCATGCCACATGCTGGGCCCTGTTCTGAGGACCCATGGCCTTGCATGTAAGATGATAATGATAACTGAGGGTGGTGGAGGTGAAACCTTACAAAATAAATTTATGAATAATATAGAATTAAGTCAAAGAGGATTAACTATAGAATATCTGGAGAATTCCCAACTGTCTAACAAGTAAACAACCTCATTACCAAAGAATGAAGGAGAGCAAAAGCAAAAAAGAAATTAAAAATATTTAAAACAAAATATAAATGAAAATATAATATCAACATTTGTGGGATGTAGGACCCCAGATAAAGCAGTACATGTCTATATTAGAAAAGAATGGCTTAATCATAGGCCACATCAGAATTGAATGGAGATTTACCTTAAACAAACCAGCAGCAGATTAAAAGAACTGAAATAGTTCCATGAACCTAAGGCTAAAATATCCTACTGTGAAATGAAGCAGATGAGTTCTGTCCCACAGCTATGAATGAGGAAGTTATTGGTCTTTGGTTCAGAATCCATGCCTTGAGGACATCTGACAAATGGCAAGTCAAGACTACAATACTATTGTCATTCTCCCTTTGCCCTGTTTAGTCTAGTTATACGTTTAGTAATCAACATTATTGAAAGTTTTGACCTAAGTCCAACCCTCATGGGTGTAACTAGTCCCCAGACAACTAAGATTCTAACCTGTACAGATCAATAATCCATGCATTTTGATCCAAAAACAGCCCTGTCCTATACATATACTTCTTTTATTCTATGCCAGTGAATACATTAATGGTAATATCAATAGAATTATCCTATGTCCATGGAGATAATTTATAATGTTCTTCAACAAAATAATAATGATGTCTTTAAAGTGAACCTGATGTCTCTATCACATAGAGATGGGTGAACAGATCTTGAGCTACCACTTAATTGTTGTCCTAATCTAGGAGCAATTCATTTTTATGTGATGACAACGCTCAGTGGCAGCTCCCATGAAGCGATGGCTGCTGTAGAAAAGGGTGGTGAAGTAACCAGGTGGTGCCCAGCTATCAGAAAGAATAGTCTCTGGAGTTCTAAAGACTTGTGTTCAAATAAACAGTCATCTACAATCCACTTGGAAGAAGCACTGACCTAAATAATTTGACTTGCAAATAAGAAAACCAAACCGGGCTGAGCCCTGGTGGCGTAGTGGTTGTGCGCGGAACTTCAGCCCACTGGGACGTAGGTTCAATTCCAGCAGCGGCTCCACGGGAGCAAAGGCTGGGCCTCCTACTTCCACCACCAGAGGGCAGTGATGCACCAAATCAAGGAAAGGAAATATATTCGAGACTCAATTTTCAACACTCAGTCAACCAACACTCAGGATGGTAGCAACAACAACATGGATGAGAATGAAAACCCCACGTTCATTTGCAGGAAGCACCAAGTGGATGTAGCCTCAAGTGAAGGCCCTCAGACATGGTCCAGAGATGGGAAAGGCTTTTTTCCCAGAAGGGAGTGTATTGTAGGATGGATTAGTGCAGTTGTAATTAGGTCAAAATCTGACACTTTTCCATCTTGACCCAATGTATACTTGATCCACCTTTTAACGTGTTTTACTTTGTTTTCAAGTGGTGTTTCTACCCTCACACCCCCGTTTCAATCTGTCAGTGTTGTTGGGCCAATTGTGTCTTGTTTTGATTTTTTATGTTTTTCTATATGTGAAACCCAGGATAAAGAAGTTTGTAGAGGCAGCAGCTGAATTAATAGTTTCAAGGGAACAATGCAGGGGAGGTAAATGGGAAATGCGGACATAACCATAACCGGTAGGAAGAAGAAGAAATATGCTGACATTGGTCATGACAATGGTTGTATCATTCTTATGGAAGTGACTAAGTTGGTGAAATGTGTTTGCCAATTGTATGTCAGTGAAACCTAAAAATAAAGAAACTAAAGAACGGTGTGCCTTAAAGAGGAAAGGACACTGAGTTTTAGGAGATAGGAAAAGAATAAAAGATAAAATAACAACAGAAGGTCTGAGCCTCGGTGGCATAGTGGTTGAGTGTGGGACTGCGGTCCACTGGCTTGACAGTTAAAATCCAGCAGCAGCACTCCAGGAGCAAGGCTGGATCTCCTACTCCCACCAGAGGGCAGTGATGTTGTCGCCCCCCCCCCAATAAAACCAAAATAACAAGCAAAATTCTTAAAATAGATCTTGAAAAAGACTTAATTTGTATAAAAGACTGACAAAACCTGTAACATCCCTTCCCATAAATAGTGATAGTCTGAAAACGCAAAAGGGGTTGTTTTGTGTCATCTTTGACTAAATAGCAGGGAGTTTGGTTTGGTCTATTGACACACACATCTTCAATATCAAAAATCCAAAGGACACATCAGTACACACCTTACAGCCATTCAATGGAACACAAGATATTATAATAAGCTAACATATTTTTACTCTTACATGAAATTCATACATTTATTGAAGGATCCAAACCAACAAACTCAGTGAACAGGAAAAAAATAACTTACAGAGT
Source organism: Nesogale talazaci (assembly GCA_004026705.1). Classification (NCBI taxonomy): domain Eukaryota; kingdom Metazoa; phylum Chordata; class Mammalia; order Afrosoricida; family Tenrecidae; genus Nesogale; species Nesogale talazaci. The sequence continues at coordinate 100,395 of PVJH01003117.1, read as the reverse complement.
ACAGCATCAATTAAAAATAGTCTACAATTAAAGGCATTCCCTTCGAGCTTAGGACAAACATACAGTTCATGCCAACTGTATCATGAAAATTTGGTTTTGTCCTATTTAAGACTTAATAAAGTATCTTTATTTTAAAAAATCCTTTCAAAAATCAATATACAGGCTTCCTTGATAATTCCATCATATGTATTAATAGATAACAGTTTTGGTTGAATAAAATTTATGGCTCTTTCCCCCTAAACAATCTTATTGCCATGGAGTCAATTGTAACTCATGATGATTCCATAACACAGAACTGTCCCTGTTTCTGAGACTAATTCTTTACATGAGTAAAACCTCTCATCTTTCTCCCTCAGTTCTGCTGGTAGTTTCAAACTGCTGACCTTGAGGTTAATAACACAACTAATCACTATTACACCACTCTACTGATCCCCAAAGTCGTCATGTGCACTAAGAAAAACATCTATCAAGATTGTCCATTGGAGTCCCCAAAGAGATGGTCACCATAAACTTCTGGGCTGACTTTTCTACCTTGAACTCATTGCCCCAGTGCATCTTGTCAGAAACCACTGTTCAAAGTGGGCTTTTTTTCTCTTTCTCTCTCTCTCTCTTCTTTCTTTATTTATTTCTCTCTCTCTCTCTTTCTTCATAAAAAGAAAAGACATCCTAAGGAAAAGAAGACAAGTATACTACCAAGAGAACTTGTTTGCAGTAACTACTGATCCCAGACAGATGGTTTAGGGTATTTTGATTAAATTGGAATCCTTGTAGCAATGATGTTTTACTTACCTCAAAATTGTCTGGCTTTTACTACTACTTATTTTTGTTGCAACTAGTAAAAAAAATGTTCACTTTATCTCTAAGATCTAATGTTATGGATGGTGTTAGCTAGCAGTTAAAAGAAGCTACCATGCAAGCGAAGCAAAACACAACAAAAATGTCCTCTCTTGGGTACAGGCAAAGACCCCAGATCCAGGACAGAATTCAGCTGATGTGGTTGAATTTATGTTGAGAATTTAGCCATTATAAGTTAGGCACACTTAGCTCCACAGTCTAATGCCTGCCTAAATCTTTGTTTTTCATCCAACTTAGGACTCACTCAAAAATATTCCTTGAATATTCAGATCATGTGGTCCTCTAAAATGGATTTGAAATATTCAAAATCTGGAGTAATGAAGGCTAAACTTATAATAATCTTCAGGAACTTATGTTGATAGCATTTATCATCAGACTCATTTGCTGCAAGATTTGAAGGTTGAAAACGCTCTCCCTATTTTAAAGAGCCAGGTGGAAAAGTGTTTAAGAGATTGGCTACTAATGCAAAGGTGGATAGTTTAAATCTACCAGCAGCCTGTGGGAGAAAAGATTTGGTGATCTACTCCCAAACAGACAACATCTTAGGGCACACACAGAGTCAATACTATTCTGTTCTCTAGGTTTTTAAAAAACTACACTAAGATAGGCATGTTAGAGATCAGGAAAATGGAAATCAGAAAGGTTCAGATACTGGCCCATGGACACACACATAATAGGGAAAAGAGTGAGACATGAACTGAGTCCATGGAAACCTTTGCCAATGTGACACCAATGCCTCCCTCATCTAATAAGGGGGTGCCAAGATTTTAGGCTCATATGCAGAATTATTGAGTCATGTAGGTGGCAAGTATTTAAACCCTTATAGAAAAGTTCACTTGATTCATCATAATTAGCAACATAGATTAGCTAATCAAAGTACTAATGATAACCTAATTGGTGCAGTGTTTTACTGCTTACAAAGCACTTTTAGATAATTACATAATTTGATTCTGAAAATGATGATGTGTGGCAGGGTTTTCCTCTTTGCAGGTGAAGGAATTGAGACTCAAAGCAATTGACTGACTTGCTCTCAAATCATTAAATCTCTAAAGAGGTCACACTGTGATATGAATGAATTCTAGACTCATTTTAAGAAATATAGTATGGCACTTTCCCACAAGGCAAGCTGATCACAGTTAAAGTTCTCAGGAAATCTTCCCCTTCTCTGCTATGTTATCTGATACATCCTTTTACCCTTTCACCTGCACTCTTAGGTCCTGATTGTGATGCCGGTCTCTTATTAATGGAAAACTTTAGAAAAGCCATCATATTGCCCTTGGAATATAAATGTGGATCTAACTTGCTTCTTTTCATTGGCAACCTGGGTAAACTTTTGTTGTCTGAAAAAAAAAAAGACATTGTATGCCTTGTCTCCCATTAACTGTCATGCACAGACCCTATAACATCTCCTACTAAAATAAATTATCCTCAACTAAGAAGTTACCTATTTAAGTTTATCAAGATACATATCATCTCCACTTTTTAGATTTCTGTTGTCCATTCAACACAAAACCCTTAAAAAGGCAAATACAAGTAATTTTCTGCAAGCCTGACTTTACAACTCATTTAAAAATAATTGACATAATCTTACAGTAATTGTTAAGGGATTCTGGGGATGTTGTGGTTACACATGGGGCTGCAATCCACAAGGTTGGCAATTTGAAACCACCAGCAACTCTGAAGGTTTAGGTTTTATTCTCCTGTAAACAGTTCTCGTCTAAGAGACCCACAAGGGATTTCTCATGGTCAACATTGCTTCAATGGCAACAAGATTGGTTTTGGGTTTCACAGTAAGAGTGAACAAAATTCTACATGACTTTGCTCCAGAAGTAAATCAAATAATAAAGTGCATTTGTGAGGTAGAGAGGCAGGTATACATGATGCCATATCTGCTTTTCTCTATCTGCTTGTATTCTTCACCCCTCAAAGCAACAATTCCAATTTGTGACTTTGAAATTTGGTAGCAAGTAAGTCCAAGTTGAAGAAAGTAAGATTTCCTTGTTTCTAAGTAGCTACTCTTAACCCAACCAACCAACAACAACAAAAAAAGCCTATCATTTATAGTCTATTTTATTCGGATGCTCTATTACATTGGCAAGTTGTTTGTAATTCACAGATCATTCCCCAAAAGGCATGCCTAGTGCTTACTCACCCTGAAGGTAGCAAGTTTTAGACTAGAGATGAAATAGACTGTCTTCAGATTTTAATTTTAAACTCTGGATTTGGAGGCACTAAGACAAAGTCAGTGGGATTGCTGGAGCACAGAGGTTCAGGTTCTTGGTGACTAACCAGACTGCCTATGGTTTGGCTTCTTGGGCGAATAAACCTGGAGATGTGCTTCCATAAAAGTGACAACCTAGAAAAGCCAATGGGGCAGTTCTACTCTCCTCTATGCTACTATAAATCGGAATCCCCTTGAGGACACGACACAACAACAATAGGAACAAAGTCCTATAATGTTTCAGAATTTCACTTGCTGGCTCATATCACAAACCCAAAGTCAAATTCACTGCCATGGAGCTGATTTGTGGCTCATAACAATCCTCTAGGCTAGCGAAGAACTGCCTCTGTGGGTTCTTGAGACTGGGTATCTTTATGGGAGTGTTGTTGCAGTTGGGGTTCTTCTTCTTAGGTACCATCAAGTCAGTTCCAGTCCATAGTGACACTGCCCAACTCTGCCTGGTCCTGCAACACCCTCATAACTCCTCCTGTGCTTGGGTCCATTGTTGCAGCTCCGGTGTCAACCCATCCACTCGAGGGACTTCCTTTTTTTCACTCCCTCTCTACTTTGCTGAACGTGGTGTCCTCCTTCAAGGACTAAGCTCTTTTCACAACATGTCTACACTATGTCAGACAAAGTGCTGCTTCTAAGGAGCACTCTGAGAGCACTGCTTCCAAGAAAACTCACTTTGTCCCTTGAGCAGTCTTTCCATATTCTGCTCTAGCACTGCACTTAAAACACATCAATTCTTTGGTCTTCCTTATTCAACATCCAACTTTCAAATGCTTATGAGGCAATGGGAAATGCCATGGGTTCACTCTACCCGAAAGAGTAGAGTGTACCGAATGTAACTCATGCTTTGATCTCTTGACTGAAGGAGTAAAGAGCTTTTTCAGCAGGAGTAAAAAGCCTCATCTTTCTCCCTCAGTGTGTCTGGTGCTTTCAAACTGCTGACCTGGGAGTTAGCAATCCAGTGTGTAACTCACTATGCTATCAGGGCTATCTATTCACAGATAATTCCACTTGTCTTGCACAATTGTGAAAATACATAAGAAATGACTGATACTAGTATTAACTGGGTCCCCAGTTTATTCAACACATCTAATTATGTGGCATAGCTAAAAAATAATTATTATGCAACATATAACAAAGGATTGTATGTTGAACATACAATCGATTCCTACAGATGAAAGAAGGTAAACTAATTTTTAAATGTGCAAAATACATCAACAGGCACTTAGCAAAACAGAAGGTATACATAGACACCACTACATTGGTCTTATTGGTAATAAAGGAAATATAACTTCAAATCATAGTGATAGCATTTTTAAGGCTGAAATATTCAACTTATGTATGAAGTTCTTCCGCATTACAGTCATTTATAGTATAGGTGAGAGACAGCTACAAAAAGATATAAACTTGAAAGGCAAAAAAAAAAAAAGATGAAAAGAACCACCATTTGCTATTAGTAAAGAAACAGAAAAAGTAATTGCTAAATGCTAAATTTTAAGAACTTCTTACACGTCCTATTTTCCCCAGTAGTTATTGGAACATGAGAAAGCATGTCTCAAGAGCCTTCTTTGTGGCATCTGCCCATCTCAAATGAGAGGAAAAGCAAAACAAAATCGACTAATGTCAGAGGTTTCCAAATGAAATGAGCTAGCTCCTTCACTTTAAAGTGCAGCCCATCCCCCGCCAAAGACCCCTTCCAGAGTTTCTGATCAAGAGTTAGTGCCCAACTCTTAAAAAGGGAAAAGAGGCAACTATCACCAAGCTACTTTAAAAGTACCTTAACATGAATATCAGATCAAGACAAGTAAAACCAGTAAGCTAAAATCGAATTGAAGGAAAATAGCAAAAAAAGAAAAAAAAAAAACCTTGAGCACAGGAACAGCTGAAGGGGACAGAGCTTAATAACTGTTATTAATGGGGAACAAAGAGGATGGCTATGTGGCAAAAAAAAAAGGCCAATAATGCATAACAATTTCAACAAAACCAAATGTGTAGTTTGAGGAGGTGGAGAAAGAGCAACATTCCCACACTACTGAGGGAAGAGGAAATTAGTTACTCAAATTACTTTGAAAATGATTTAATAAGGAGCCTTGGTGGTGCAGTGGACTGCTAGCTACAAAGTCAATGGTTCAAATTCCTACATCTCTGAGAAAGAAAGCTGAGTCTGCCTGCTCCAGTAAAGATTAAGTCTGGAAAACCCTACAAAGAAGTGCTGCCCTGGCCTATTATGTTGTTATGGATCAGAATGAACTCAATGGTGATGACTTTGGGTTCATTTTGGGTATACTATATGTGTTAGAGAAACTCTTGTACATGTGCACCAGCTGAATAGCCTGAGTAGTATCCTGTTCCACACATTTCTCTAGCGTCTACACATGCAAAGAACATAAACGGGAAAATGCACTTTCCAAGTATGTTGCATATATTTTTCTTTATGTTATACAGTAATTGGAGTTAAGGCTTGGGGGACAGAAATATCTGCAACTCCTGCTTTTGCCACTTAACAAAATACTCATCACCACTGAGTCAGATTTGACTCCACAGAGTTGAATTGTTCCATAGTATTTCCAAGACTCTTATCTTTCAGAAACAGACCTGCACACCTTCCTCTCAGGGGCAGTTGGTGGGTTCTAACTAGAGAATAGGCACTTGACCACCATATCACCAGTGCTCCTTGCCACTGATAGTCTTTGTTGCTTTAGGTAGGAAATGGAATGAAAAAATCTATTCTACAAGAATTTTGTGTGTCTAAGGAAATCATATGAAAAAGTTTGTAGAAAGATCCCTGGAACAAAGTGCAATGGAAATGTTTGGGATTCTCCTTCCAAAGTGATGTGCCAGTCGTTGTCATCAAATACTAATTGTATTTTAATACTGTATTAATTAACCTTTCCTATTACCTTTGTATAAATTAAGCAATCTCTCTATGGACCTGTCTTTGGTCTACAAGCTTCTGCTACCCATAAGGAAAATAAACAGGCAAACAGCACCCCTTACTGAGTTTTGCCTTCCTAAGTTTTAATTCCAATTCTGATTATTAGTATCTTAGAGTCAATTTAAAGATTTTTCCTTTCCCTAATATTTACTAAAGGGCCCTCAAATCCACATGCCTATTTTAGGATGTTTATGGTGCTCAATGTGTCATTTGGAGACTAAAACTGATTGTGTGGGAAGGAGGGATATCACAAAGAAAAGGAAGAGGAGTCGGATTGTACAAACATACGCGTTCCAAGAGCAAAGATTGCTCTACTGTGGCAGATCATATAAATCACATCTTGCAAACATTCACTTGTATTTGAAATTGCAGGGGAAACCGTGCCTGTGCTTTATATGCTTCAAAATGTACCCACAGTACATTTTGAGAAATCAGAATGATCTGTGGTTCCAGACATTGGGTTTCTGGTGGGTGTTGGGTCTTCTTTGCTTTGGATGGCAGCCAGATAGCTGCAGCTGGTGGTGCAGGACTAAAACACAAGAAAGAATGGAAAAAGGGAACTTGGGCTACAATTCAAATCACATTTAATGATGCCTGGAACAATTATGATGAGGCTTTGGTGGCACCATGATTAAAGCACTGGATTTCCCACTGGACTGTCAGTGCATAGAACTTGCTACCTACTCTGGGGGAAAATATGTGGCTGTCTGCTTCAATAAAAATGTATAGTCTCAGAAATCCTGTGTGTCAGGTCTACTCTGCTCTGTAGGGTTGACATGAATTTGGATCGACTTAAGAGCAGGGATGGTTTGGAGCAAGTAAATCTATAATGTACCCAGGGGCAAAATTTGTTTTCATCCCTTCTCTTCCAAGGACTTTAGACAAGCTCACATTTGAGCTGGAACAAAGAGTGCCACCATGCTTCCATTGATTAAAACATCAGGTAGCAACCATTTTTATTTATCATTATTTTAGAGGAAATCTTTTGAAATATTGGATTCAAAATTTGAATAAATGCTGATAAGTTCCCTGTGGTCACCCAGACACATTAATTTTCCTCAACAAAGTCATCTCTGGCTCCTATTTTTAAAAGTTCAAACACAGAGTCCATTCGGACTCCTGTTGATCCCTTAAGTGATTTTCGAGATGGTAAATCTTAATTGGAGCAGGTAACTTCATCCTTCTCCCATGGTGCAACTGATGGTTTCCAATTGGACGCCAATGCCTAACCCTCAGCAACACCAGGGGTCCTTTCTGGTTCTTACAGGACTAATGGTATCATAATACCCACTGTCATCAAGCCAGTTCTGACTCACTCACTGAATTGCCAAGGCTCCTGGTGCTTTAGTAGGCTGCAGGTTGGGCTGCACCCAGATAGATCAACAGTTTGAACCCACCAGCCACTCTACAAGAGAAAGACAAAGTTACTTGCGCCTATAAAGATGACAGTCTCAGAAACTCAAAGGGGCAGTTCTCCTCTTTCCTACAGACTTGCAATATATTGTGATCAACCCAGTGGCAGTGGGTTTGGTTTGATTTGGTTTACTTTGCTTTGCTTTGCCTATCTTGACAGAAGCACATTTCTACATTGTTCTTCGCAGATGTGAGTGGGTCCAAAAGGCAACCTAGCAATTACCAGTGAAGTACTTCTGGAAATCTGCCAGAAGGGTTCCTCGTAAATAGTGATGCAAACCATTATTGAGCACTTAAACAGTACATCTAATGCTCAAAATCTCATCTGGGAAGTAGAAAATTCTCTATTTCACACATAGAAAAGTTAGCTGATAAGCATCTCATGAGTCCCCAACACATTATCTGACTTGCTTGCTTAGGATAGGACTTTAGAAGGCTCAGTCACTGTAGAAGGACGTCTCATTTGGTGACGTAGAAGGTTGGGGGGGCAGGAGGGTGAACAAGACCCTTGGTGAAATGGATTGGACCTGTAGCCACAATAACAGACTTGAACAATTCAGAGTTGGTCAGATTAATACAGAACTGACCAGCATTCCAGTCTGATATACATAAGGCTATTGGGAATAGCTGTCAGCTCCAAGAAAGCTATCTAGACTCTATTTTCCAATTTCCCCTGCAGTTAGGGGTGTAAAACAATTAACTGCTCATCATGAAATGTCAACAGAAAGAAAGAACCAGGAGACAAAGGACATTTATAAAGGCCTAAATAAGTGCATGTGCACATGTATAACAAGATGGGGATAGTAGAACTATGTACCCATATCTATATGCTAAGAATTAAGGTTGCAGATAGACATTGGGCCTGTGCCCAAGTACTCCCCTAACAAAAGAACACTTTGTTCTAACAATCCAGCATTCTGTGATGCTTACCTTCCCTACATGAGTCCTGAAGACAAAGTGAGTGCATAAGTAAATGTGATGAAGAAAGCTGATAGTGCCTGCCTATCAAAAGATATAGTTTCTGGGGTCTTAAAGACTTGATGGCAAACAAGCAGCTATCTAGCTGAGAAGCAATGAAACCCACATGGAAGAAGCATACCAACCTGTGCATTCATGAGGTGTCCATGGAATCAGGTACAAGGCATATAAGACCCAAAACAAAATCATATTCAAGATGAATGGGTGGGGGTGGGAGGAGCATGGAGTGGAGACCCAATGATCATCTGTAGACAATTGGACATCCCTTCACAGTGGGGTCATAGAGAAGAAATGAGCCAGTCAGGAAGCAGTATAGCACCTAAAAAACACAGATCTTTCCTCTAGTTCTTTGGTGCTTCCTGCACTCCACTCTCATGACCTTAACTCTTCCTTACAAATTGGATTAGATCTGAGCTTGCACACTGGTATAGATAAGAGGCCACAACACAAAGAATGCATGATAGATAAACCCCTCAGGACCAATAATGAGAGTAAACAAACCAAGAAGACTAGGGGATAGTGAGGGGGGAAAGGGAGAGTCAATCGCAGGGATCAAACTAGAACTCCCTGATAGGGAGATGAATAAGAGAAAAGTGGATGAGGGACAACCAAGGACAATGTAAGATATGGAAATAATAACCTATAACTTATCAAGGTCTGTGAGAGAAGGGAAATGGGGTAGGGAGGGGCAAGAAATGGGATGCTGAAACCAGGGGCTTAAGTGTGAAGAGAATGCTTTGAAAATGAAGACGGCAGCATATTTTCAAATGTGCTTGATACACTGGATGAATGTATGGATTGTGATAAGAGATGTAAGAGCCCCCGATGAAATAATTTTTTTAATGTCAACAGGGATCATGTACATCCTTCCAAGTAAACATGACTAAGAAGTGGTTGGTCTTCTGCAGAGGCCCTTTCCTAATCAATGGATACATGAACACTGGATAATGGCAAAACCTAAAAAATTAAAGCTTTAGTCATCAATGTACTACAGAAGGACCACTCCTCACCTCATCCCACAGCATAGGCATCCCTCAATGCTCATAAATTTTCATCAAATAAAAAAATCTTTTTTTTAGCCAGAGCTGAACACAATACAGCATATAGTTTGAAAGCTATAATATGCATGCAGTTGAAAGTTGCTGTCAGTTCATAAGCAAATGTCAAACTCAAATTGTGTGACTCTAGAGTCCAAGATATGAACGACTTTCATGTTTTGTAAAAAAAAAAAAAGTTTAATTCTCTTCATAAGAATTCTGAATACCTACCTCCATTCACCCTATTTGACAACTGCCTTATAATTACATGGATTGGAGAGGTCAATTCATAATTCAACCTGTTTGTATTTCCAGCAAAAATAGAAATATACATACATAAATATACTGATTTCCAGGCAAGAGGAGACTCATCTTTTGGGGTCACTTGTTTTGAATCCTAGGTACTGTCTTACAATGACTTAAAAATCTGGCATATCCAACAAACTTAATATACACTTTTGTCACCAAATGCATATAAATACAATATTTTGCATAAATTTTCAGGTCCATAGAAACAAACTTCAGACCTTTGACATAGGTGATTTTATGTAATTCACACAGAAAGTCGGTCTGGTAGCTGTTTTATTACCTTCATTTTTGTAGGTGACAAACGTGACACAAGTGGTAAGTGACTTGCCTAAGCTGAGAAATCTGGTACTTGGTAGAATGAGGATTTAAATTCAAGATAATTCTGTTCCTTGGTTCATATTCTAAAGATAACTTTATGTTACCTCAGCCTTGATGCTATAGGGAAACTCTTCCCAGATTCTCACAGCAGCCTGTTGCAAAACTTTCTTTTTAATCATAAAAGTTTCATAAATATGTCAGCTTAACCATTAAAAAATATATATTATCAATGTGTCAGTCTGTGTGTGTGTGTGTGAGAGAGAGAGAGAGAGAGAGAGAGAGAGAGAAATTACAGGGAGGGACTTGGGAAAGAGTCACTGACAAAAATATTGAAAGAGATTGAGAGAAAGAAAAGGTTACCAGCTTCATATAGAAGACATTTGCTTTTATCCCAAAAGTCTTACAAAAATCGATGGGCAAAGCTATCATAAAATAGCTTCATTTGTTTATCCTTAAAGTTCACTCATTTTCTAGTCATAAAGAACAGTGTGGAGTCACCAGAAGGGATCCAACTTTCATTGCCTCCTTACTTTATATACAAGTCTATTCTGCTCATAATTATCTTCCTTTTACATATTGCTATCCTACTTTTCTTATATCCTACCTCCTGTGGCCAAGAACCCAGAAGAAAACCACACGAATAAACAAACATAGAGGAGGAAAATAACAGTGCTGGAGATCAAGCTAGAGTAGTGATGGTTGCACAATCTATTGAAGGAAAGACCACTGAACTGTGCACTTCCAGTGACTCTTATAGTGTGTGAACTGTGTCTCTATAAACATAATGAAAAAAAAGAGCAGTCGATCATCAGATCAGCAGACAGATTGAGCTTGGACAATTTAACTAAACCATATAAATGCTTATCATGTCATTGGCAATATGGGTGCAATTTATCTTTCTTGTAAAGTGTGAAAATTAAATGAGTTTATCTGGATAACATTAGTCCACTCTAGCCTAGTAATGAAAGGAGTAAGCATAGCTCTTTCAAAAGTAATTTTAAATACCTTATGCACACATTCTAAACTTTAAAATCTTAAATAACAAATATGCTTTTGTGAATATTTATCCTTTTTATTACTGTCAGGATATGTCATACAGCATCTGTCAATTTAACATACTTCATTTAAAAAACGTAGTGGTATTACTTGCATTAAATCTGGTTTTCCCACTGTCACCAATAAATGATGACACATTTTCTATCACTAAAGTATTCTTACCACCTGTATGTCATATCTCTTTGATTTTATGAAGGAATGTCCAGCCTCACTTTCTAAGATGTATACGATTTTCTTTTCTCAATCTGTATTTATTTCTGTTAAATTTTACTTCCTAGTTCTTAAAGGTTGTGCTTGCATTGTTTTCAAATCAACTTTGAAAACTTTGCATTGTTTTCAAATCACTCACTTGCAACTACAAGAAACTTTAGGCTTTTGACATGAAATAATCATGTAAATTTAGAAGGAAAACATGTCATATTATGCTCATGTAGAATAGGGACTTTTCAAAATTAACTAGATATGATGGCCTCTGGTTAACGCTAAACCTTCCTCTCACACGTTTTAGGAAATGACGAAAATAATATTAAAAAGATAAATCATAGTAAGGAATTCAACACGTCAGACTTAGTAGATATGAGGATAAGTCAAAAATATTCCTCCTAATTTTCCTAATTTTCCAGTTAATACATACTAGCAACCAAGTCAAGTCCACTGCCATCAAGTCTGCTTTGAGGGTCTTAGAGACCCTCTATAGGTTTTCTGAGTCTTTGTAAATCTTTACAGAGCAGATAGCTTCATCTTTCTCTCATGGACAGACTTGCCTTAAACTTTAAAACTCATGGTTACCAGCCTAGAGCCATGAACTTATTTCAATTTAAATAAGTTTGAACATGTCTCTGAGATCCATGGAGAGAAGTCAACAAGCTTTCTTGGTAAGACACTTATTTTAGTTGAAAAGGATATTTTTAAAATATAAAATAAATAAATAAAATACTTGTTATGCCATTTGGGATGGATTAAAGTCAAGGCTAATAATAAACTTTTATCAAACCTCAAATGAATATATTTCCTAATCATTGGAGGTTTGCAAGGTCATAGAAATGCAGCAACATATACAATATTTTTCAGACCATGAAAGGCACATTTTTTTCAGAAAAAGTGGGACAAACAAGGATGCATTTTCTGGTTCAAAGGTGTGGTACTGCAGAACATTTAAGTATACTTGTACTATTTTGGTTAGAATATTTTTTCTTGTTTTCCTGCTGTAAAAACTGAGTTTTATGGTCCAAAATATACAGTAAAACGAGAAGTGTTAGATGAAGCAAATATTTTTAGGAAGAGTTACAATTTGTGCCAAAAGAAAAATCACCAACCTCAACAAGTGAAAAAAACAACAACAAAAATGACGTCCATCTGAGTTCTAGAAACTGGTGGAAGAAGACCATAGAATTGCCATTCAGGAGATAGCTACTGAAATTAGAATCTCCTATGGCTTGGAACTTTTAGTTTTAAGAGAACAGCATGACTTAGGCAAACTTTATGGTCAATGAATGTCAAAAGTGGTGCAGCAAGTTCTAATAGACCAAAGAATTGATCTTTCTACCAGCCTTTTCGGGGGGAGAAATGAAGCTTAGAAAGACAGGATTATAAAATGTCTTTTTCTCTTTTTCTCTTTTCCCCCTTCTTTCTGTTATGTGCTTTGGTCCTGCCCACTCGCCTCCCTCCATAGTCTGTGATGGGAACTCACATGGAGCAAAGGCTGTATTCTTGCCAGAAGGGTGGTTTGCTGCTCACCTTTGCCAATATTGTCCTTTTTCCTTCTTTTGTCTCTTTCCCCCTTCTTTGCAGGTCTTGTTTTTCTTGTATTTTTCTCTGTGTTCTTCCCTCTTTGTTTTACTCTTTTCTGGGTTTTCTTTAATCCCTCATCTCCTTCCTGGTTTTTTCTGCTTCTTCCCTTTTATTAAAGTCCACATAGCAGGTGCCCTATCCCACTCCTGAGTCAACACTGTTTATCCTCACTGATTTATTCTCAAGTGACTACCTTCACCGGAGTTTATTAGACAAGCAAAATTAGTGGTACATATATATGTATATAGATAGATGAGTGATAGATAGATAGATGGATAGATAGAAAACACTTATTTCCAGGGGATGGCTCACACAAGTGTAAGTTCCAAGACTATGAATAAGATGTCAGCCTGGAGGTATCTCTTGATTCACATAGTTATAGGGGCTAATGAACCCAAGATGGTCACACCACATAAGCGTCTGACTGCAGAAGCAAATGATTTTAAGATTAGCAGGTAAGATGGTAGGCTACAGGTAAGGTGACTCCTATTATGATCAGACAGTAAGACATTGGTTCAAGTCCAAAGTCTTGGAGAGCCTAGAGTCACTAGCCATACGTAGTCATAACCATCATAACTAATGTCCCACCCACTAGGGGATGGCACCAACCATTTCAGAACAAAAATGGATGGAATCCAACATCTCCCAAACCTGCCCTCAGCTGCTCTGTATGACTATCATCACAGGCTCACAAGCAACTCCCTTCCTTCCAAATTAACCTGCACACAGTTTGAGTGTCACAAAAAGTCCAAAAAAAGTGAGCAAAGTGATAAAACCAAAATGTTGCCAAGACATATTAAAACAAAATGAAAAGCAAGGCAAAAGAAATCAACATGCAATTTTAAAAAAATGCTGATACAATGACACAATGGTGTCTTAGAGAAAATAGACTATTTTAAATCATACATTAAAAAAATCAGGCCCAAATATCTCAAACAAATGCAAAAATCCAGGACCAAACAAGCTTCATGTGCAGAAATGCTAATTGAACTATCTGGTAAAAAATATAGATGCATACCTATGCCCTTTCAGGAGATTAAGAATGATCACAAGGAAATCAGTCGACGGTGGGAGATGGGGGCAAGGGATAATCGAAGAGAAGATAGACAAAACTTGAGAGAGAAGAATCATGCAAATGACATCGGATGATGTAGATATGACACAACAATAATAATTTATAAATTATCAAGGGTTCGTGGGGGAGGAGGGAACAGGGATGGAGGAAAAATATGAGGAGCAGATACCAGGGACTCAAGTGGAAAGCAAGTACTTTGAGAGCAATGAGGGAAACAAATGTACAAGAGGGCTTGACACAATGGGTGGCCATGTTGATAGTGATAAAAGTTGTAGGAGTCCACAATAAAATGATTTACAAAATTTCAGGAAAACCCCCAAGTGCAAATTGACAAAATAGAAAATGGGAAACCCCAGATAACACAAACTCAGAATATTAATACTAAATTTTAGAGATAATGCATTGAAAGGCCAAAGGGATAATATTAAATCAACAGAAGACAAAATAACCAAAATTTAAAAATAAGTTTTGAATTAATCTATTAGAAAATCAGATTTCTGACACCCACCACCCTCATGGGGTAAAAATTTAAGAAAGCATAAGAATTTTGTTGGGCACAATTAAGAGGAATAATAAATCTATGATTGGCAATCCATATCCAAAAGACAAAATGAAAAAGACACACAAAAAATTACTATAGAAATTTTGCACAAAACATTCCTAATATGAAAGACAAGTTGATATGTATTCAAGACATTAAATGAACCTCAAATAGGATCTACCATAATAGGAAGGCACATTGCTATATAATAATTAAATTAATGAAAACATGCTAAAGAATATGGAAAGCAGCTTGAGTTAGTTCAGATAGATGAGAAAAAAATTAAACACACAATACATATATAAGAGAGAGTTTTATATAAAGGGTAATTATACATTAAGAAAACATCCCAGTCCAGTCCATATCAAGTCCAGAAGTCTGATTTTAGCGCATATGTCTGACAGCAATCTACAAAGTCCTCTTCAGACTCACGAAACACATGCAATGATGCCAAGTGCAGAACGATCACAAGGCAGTGGGTAGAAAAGCACCAGCACTGACAGGAGTATTCACATGGCTTCTCTAGGTCCAGGTTTCTTGCTACATCAGGCTAGGTCTATGTGACTTCTCTTCAGGGATGTCTTGAATGGAGCCAGTCTTGTCAGTGGAGCCTCTCCAAGGGCCTGAACAGTCCAAGAGAGTGTCTCCCCATCTCCAGGGAGAAAATGCTAGAGTTTTCCCAGAAGCTTCAGGTGAAGACCATGCCCACAGAGGCATCGTGGGCTGCAAACCGATTGACAGATGAGAGTCCACTCCTTCACCCTTAGTTCTCTCAAGTCCCAAATTAATACCAGATCATTTAACTACCCTATAGCTCAAGAACAATGAAAGTCATCTACAGAGGAGAACCAATCAGACAAAGAAAATCAGACTAAAATGAAATATCCAAAACAGAAACAATGAAGGAAAATAAAGTTTCCAATCAAGAATTATATATCCAGGAAAAAAAAATCTCTTCAATATCAGTGGGGAAATTAGCATGTTACCAGAATAGCAGAAGTTTAGGGAACTTGTGAAAAATCAAACCAACTAAAAGAAATGCTAAATCATATCCCTCAAGTAGAGAACCAACAACAACAGAGAAAACTCAGAGATACATGCACATCACAAAGACACCCATAAAGTAAACCAGGTATGGAGTATCAACCCAAAATAATAAACCCATTACACTAATGTACAGAAAGAGAAATGTCAATTTGTAAAGAGTGACAAGAGCAAAGCAAAAGGAGAAACAAATTATGCAGTACTAGAACTTCCAAAAGGAAAAGCAAGCAAGATGGTAATAAAATAGAATAAGCTATTTTAAATGAGGGAAGACAACAATTAATTGTAGGATAATCTCAAAGAAAATTAATGAACCAGCTCATCAAAATTTAAGTTAAAATTGAAGTCTCAGTAAACACTAAAAGAAGAGCAATGAAAGAAAGTATAAGAATAGCAGTTAACAAAATGAGCTCCATGCAGAAAAATACACGAAACAAATCATTAATACTACTGCCAAAAACAAAGAAAAAAACAAACACCAAAATGGTAAGACTAAAGTCTTACCTAACAAAACATAAATGAAATGTGAAGGGAAGAGATGCATCAGTCAAGAGACAGAGAATAGGACCCACAGGAAGACCCCACCCCCAAGCACATGTGTCTACCTTTAACAGAACTGAAAAGAGAAATAGGTAACTCTAAAATAATAGTCTCACTGAAGAACCCCGTGCCATAGAGTTGGTTCTGACTCCATGACACTGAAATGACATGCCTGAGGGGACAGTGGTTCTGGTAAAGGCCTAAAAAGGTGAAATAGGGTTAGGCTTTTTTATAGGATGCATTTGGCAGTCTCCATCTTTTCCTCTTCTAGAACAGGAAAAATGTGAGAGTCAACTTTTCTCTGACAGAATTCTCTAGAGAAGTTATCTGGGCAAGAATTTTTGCTGTCTTTGAATTTCTATTGCAATCTCTTTGATTTCTTCTTTTGTGATTAAACTACTCAAATGCGCTGCCTAACATTGTATCAGCTTGGTTCAGTAATGTGTTTCTAGAATTTTTTCCATTTCTCCTACTTTCTCAAATTTGTTGGAGTAAAGCTCTTCCTAGTATAAAAAGATGTAGCATTATTTTTATTTTTTGTTGGTTTTGCTGTGACATCACCTATTTCATTTTTATTCATACAATTTGCATTTTCCCCACCGTTTTTGTTATTAAAATTGTCAGTGACTTATCAATTTTAAGAATCCTTTAAAAGGTAAATGAATTTCTAGTCTTGTTAGTCATATTATTTTTATTCTGTTTAATTTATTCAATTCTTTTCTTGCTCTGTTATTCACTGTAGACCCTATTTGCAGCTCTTACTCTAATTACTGAAGCTATAAAAGTTCAGCGTTGATTTGGGAATTTTCTTCCATATGGATATGTGTGTTCATTGCTTTAAATTATTCTCTAAGCCCTATTTCGCTGTATATTCTATTTCATTCCTATTTTATTCAAATAATTGAAAAATTGCCTCTATTACTCAGTAGTTTTTAAGTAAAATGTTATTCAATTTCTATGTATTTGTTATTTCCCAAAAACATACTTAGAAATAAAATTATAGATGAATATCTCTCATAAACATAGGTGCAAAAATGTTCATTTAAATCCTAGGTAATAGAATTCAACAACATATAAAAAAACAAACACATATATGTGACAAAATGAGATTAATACCAAGTAAGGAAGGATAGGTCAATGTTATAAACACAATTAGTGCAATTCACCACACAAAAGAGATGAACCACGGGTCATATAAATTTCCAAAGAAAAAAGCATTTGCCAAAATGCATTTGATAAAACATACACAACAAAATAAGAATGGAAGGAAAATTCATCAACATAATTAAGGACACATACATAAAACCGAGAGCCAGTAGTATGTTCAATGGGGAGAAATTGGAAGCATTCCATGTGTGACACAGAACTAGATCAAGATTCCCTTTAATCACCACTGCTATTCAATATTTTGCTGTACATCCTCGCCAGAGCAATAAGGCAGGAAAGGGAAATGAATGACATCTAAATTGGCAAAGATTAAGTAAAACATCAGACTACGTAGAGAAAATGGTATGAGACTACATATGGAAACACTGATATTCAACAACAAAAACTACTGAAACTAAGAGGATTCAGAAAAATCGCAGGATATGTAATGATCAGTGGTATTCCCACTGAGAACTCTGAAGAGGAAATTGAGAAAATGGTACCATTTAAAATAGCCACACACCAGATGAAGTACTTGACATAAACAAACTCTCAAATCTATCTAAACACACACAGAAATCACAGAAAATAAGCTAAGCAATTGGGAGCACCTACAAACGAAAGTTACAGACATCAAATTCTTAATCGATATAATTAAAAGGGAACCTGAAGACTAGGGGAAAATTGGCAACAATAGATCAGACATGGGACTCATCTGTAACATTTGAAGAAAACATTCACACCTGAGCAGAAAAATAACATTAATTAAAAAAGGGGAAGAGTACATGAATAGACTGTTTGCAAAAGAAGACATTCAGGTGGCCAAAAGATATATGAAAAGATATATCATGATGATAGGCTATTAAAAAGTTGCAACTCAAAACAACAATGAAATATTATCTCACCCTAATATTAGTGGAAAACTAAAAGGAGAAAAATGAACAGCAAATGCTAGTGAGGGTGTGAAGAGTCGGTAGCCTTCAATCATTGCTGATAAGGTTATAAATTGCTGCAAGCATTATGGAAAACAGTCTGGTGATTCCTTAAATATAGAAAACAGGAATAACCTATGATCTGGCAATCTCACTGGCAGGTGTATATGCTAGAGAAATAAGAACCATGACATGAATAGATGTTACACACTCATGTGCATTATAGCATTATTCATACTAGAAAGAAGATAGAGAAAATATCTAAGATGAATGGATAAGCTACAATAAGCCCAGATAATGGAATACTTTGTAATGCTTAAAAAAAACAGTAATTTGACTGGGAAACACTTTGTAGAATGAATAAACTTTGAGGGTATTTTGCTGAGTAAGATTAATCAATCAGAAAATGGGAAACACTATATGAGGTCATTACTTGGGTGAAGGGGAAATCAATAAATAGTGAGGGGAAGGTTGGCACAAAAGGATCAAGGTAAAGGAAGATATGAAAAAGCAGAATTTGATACAGACCCCACTGCCTTTGAGCTGATTCTGACTTGGTAGTGTTCTTAAGTGCCAACGAATCACTCATGACTCATAGAAATCCTCAATAGTATTTTGGAGGTAAAAATACTAGTAGTAGCAGCTCACCTCACCTTTCTCCTATTGAGTAGCTGGTGGAGTTGAACCCCTCACTGGTTAGTTGTTAAATCCTTCCAACAACATGCCCAGGTACACTACATCTATAGACTTTTATAAAGAAATTTCTGCAATAATAGCAATAACAATAGACAATTATGAAGTGGATAAGATATAAAGGTAGACACTAAATAAAGATGAGAAGACAAATGGGACTATACTTAAAATATGTGCAGGGTTTACAGTCAGTCTATCATCTGCAAATACACCATGAATATAGCAAGACAACCCAAAAATCTCACTCCCATTGAGTCATTTATGAATCATAGTGGCCCCGTATGACAAAACTGCTTCTGTGGGTTCCCAAGACATTTGACAGAAGCAGAAAATCCCTTTTTCTCTCCTATGGAGCAGCTGGTTGTATTTAAATTGCTGACTTTGCCATCCAGTGTAAAACTGCGACACCACTAAGGCTCAAATATATTCCCAAGGGGCAAAGTTACACCACGAAATTTCTCAGCTGAACAAGCATTTTAAAGGGATGGCCCTAGGTGCTCAGGACCATAGATTTGTGGGACGCTAAGGCCAATTGGCATAAAATAGTCAAGAAGACAGTGTTCTGTATCCTACTTTGGGAAAGAGTGACTGAGGTCTTTAAAACTTGTGAGGAACCATCTAAGGTGAAACTCTTGGTGCTTCCCTTCCTGTCTGTTGTAAAAAAGAGTAAAGAAAGCCAAAGATGCAAAGTAACAATCAGTCCTATGGGCTTATGGGCCATGTGAACCACAGCCTCCACAATATGGAGACAGGAAAAGCTAGAAAGTGCACATCTATCATGGCTGTCCTGTCTAAATAGGGTCAGCTTAGGTGACCTGAAAAAGTGGGAAAGAATTTGGAACAAAACTCAAAGTAGGGAGATTTACTTGTCTGAAGGAAACCCATGGAACACTCAGAACTACTACCAAAACCTGAAGGTGAACTCTTACCCTGGATCAACTTTCAGCAAAACAATATGCAGGACTAGATGGTGAACAAGCACACTGAAGAGGTACACACCAATTAACCACATGAGCTCAAAAATACTGCATTTTCCCAGTGATAAAATTCAGAACACTGGAAGACATAAGAAAGATCAAATGAAACACACCCTGACCCACTAAAACTCCAGGATGATATTCCTGCTCAGAGCAGTCAACGCATAGAGAGGACCATACAGCCAGACCCAACACAAGACATGACAACCCTCACTGATACATAGCACTACAGGGGACAACACTGGAGACAGTGCAGGAATTGTGCCCAATCTCACCTGTCCACACCAGGGCAAAACACTAAGGGTGTGCAAAAGAGCAGCAAGGGGAGCAAAGCAATGAAGAACGCAGGGAGCACCAAAAACAGACTTTGGGGCCAGGACATGGCACCCCATCAGATTCGACCAAAAATCACTCCTAAAGGTCAACAAACAAACCAGGAATTGTTTGTAGGCATTTCTTTTCCAGCTGTTGGTTCTGTTGTTATTTTTGCTTCCTTTTTCTGTCTCATTTTTGTGCTTATTATTGTCTCTGTGTGTCTATCTAGATAACACAGCAGGATAAAAAATCCAGAGGAAAAACAATAGGACCAACTGCTTCAGGGGGTACATAGGAGAAGGAGAAGCAGGGAAAAAGAAGGGACATGTTAATCAACCCAGGGACAAGGTAAAAAGTGATCTAAAATCAATGGCGAGGAGGGCATAGGATGCTTGGTGGAGCTCGATGAATGGCTAGGTAGCCAAGAAGAATTACTAAAACCCGAATGGAGTCCCAACATGATAGTGAGAAAAGAGGAAAATAGAAGGAAATAGAGGAAAGAACTAAAAGGCAAAGGGCATTTATGGAGGTCCACATATAGTTATGTCCATATGTAAATATATTTGCATAAAATGATAGGGGAATAGATCTATGTATATATATATATATATGTTAAGTATTAAGGTAGCAGATGGACTTTGGACCTCTACTCAAGTACTCCTTCAACACAAGAACACTTTATTCTAATAACCCAGCACTCTGTGATGCTTACATACCGTACAAGATCACTATAGACAAAGTGGGTGCATAAACCAATGTGGTAAAAAAGGCTGAGGGGGCCCAGCTATCAAAATATATAGTCTGGAGCCTTAAAAGTTTGAAGGTAGACAAGTGGTCATCTATCTGAGAAGCAAAAAAACCCACATGGAAGAAGTGCACCAGCTAAGAGATCATGAAGTCTTGATGGGATCATGCATCATGCCTAAAAGACCCAGAACAAAAAAACATGTCAATGTGAAAGAAAGGGAATGCAGACTGGAGACACCAAACCCATCTGTTGACAATTGGACATCCCCTTACAGAAGAGTTACAAAGGAGATAGGAGCCAGTCAGGGTGCCATATAGCACAGATGAAAATTACAACTTTCTTGTAGTTCTTTAATGCTACCCACCACACACACTATCTTGACTCCAATGTGGCTTTACAAATCTGGCTAGATGAGAACATGCACATGGTATAGATAAGAGTTTGAAACACATGGAATTCAGGGGATATAAGGCCCTCAGGAACAATAATGAGAGTGATACCAGGAGGGTAGAGTGAAGGAGGAGGTAGAAGGGGGGACTAATCACAATGATCCATGTAAAACCCCCTCCCAGAGGAACAGACAACAGAAAAGTGGTAAAGGAAGACAGCAGTCAGTGTAATACATGAAAAAAATTATAAATTATCAAATGATCATGAGGGAAAGAAGGGGGGTATGAACTGATACCAAGGGCTCAAGTAGAAAGAAAATGTTTTGAAAATGATGATGGCAACGTATGTACAAATGTGCTTGACACAACGGATGGATAGATTGTGAAGAGCTGCATGAGCCCCCAATAAGATGTTTTTTTAAAAGAAGAAGCAAGAAAAAAATCAAAGTAAAATGGTAAAGACAAAGAAGTTAAGGGGAGCATAGTGTGACATTGGACGAATCGCCATCAGAGTCACAAGCAACATGTGTATGGATTGTAGGGTGGCAACCAATTTGCTCTCTTAGACTTCACATATCAATAGATTATAAATTGTTGAAGACTGCACAACACTCAAACAATCATGCAATCAAGACTCTGATTGTGGTTCACATATCAACTCGTGATGTGCTATCCAACTTAATGGGAGCCTTTCTTCATAACTCACTGGGCTTCATGCTGCCACCGTTGGGAGGTGCCTTTAAGTTAGTTCTGAGTCCTATAGTCCCTAAGTGCAAACAGAAGCCACATTGCCCAGCCCTGCAATGTCCTCAGGGTTAGTCTTATGTTTCACTCAACTGCTGTGATTCATAAGGTGTTCCGTGGCTAATTCCACTGAGGTGGCTTCTCTGGTCTTTCTTCATCGTCTGCTCTTATTCTGGAAGATTTACTGATAGTGGTTCACTTTGGATGACCCTGCTGGTGTTTGAAATACCAGGGACAAAGCATTCAACATTCTAGCCACCACAGTATGACAGAGTGACAAGTGGTGGACTGGGCATAACACAGGATGGCTTTTTCTCAGTTCCCGAAGATGCTTCCCAGTCCTAACTTGAATTTTTTTTCTCTTTTACCTAGAATGTTCCCTCTATTATCCACATGAGTATGTTTTCTTTTACTCAAAATCTCTATTAAATTACTGGTTTGTCCATCATAGCTGTTCTTGTCCATATAATCAAAAGTCAATCCCACGGTACACCATAATCTTCCTTTTTATAATAGCATCCTTGTGATACATAACTGTACATTCCTTCACAGGAATTATTTATGAGGGTTCTTTGGACAATTAACCCCCTCCCTCAGGAAAAACAAAAACAAAAATATCCCAATTATCCCAGAAAAAAGCAACAATTCCCATTTTTCTTCTTTACGATTATATGCTCACTCCGTGCCCGAATTCTAACACAGAGTAGGTGCACAAAATTTGGTGGACGCATGCAAAGAGGGAGTTCATTTCCATGCCGGGGCTATGGGGAAATCTCTAATGATGACAGACAGATCGCCTCAGCACACCTCACACAGTTGCGTCTCTAAGAATTCAACTAATGAAATGAGCCTGGTGGGTCTCAACTAACGAGAAACACTAACCCAGCCTAGGAGGAATAGGCCACACAAACGTTCTAAATTGCTTTTCCTCCCTCCTCAGGAGCTGCTGTGCCAGGAACATGCAGGAGGCAGATGGCCCCGCTCCACCACTTTGGAGGTGCCTGCCTCCGTTCTGCACAGAGAACATCTGCTTTTCTCCATTTCCCACCATGGCAATCCCACCCCAGCTGAGGGATGGGTACCAAGGGCTCTGGCCTCCACTGAGGTACGGAAGCTCTTTTGGCTAATTCCAAGAGATGCCCAGGGTAGCTGGCAGACAATTGATTAGTGAGAACCAGTGGTCTGTACACCCTGTGATAAAGCTTTTGTGGGATTAAGAATGGGTCTTTATTTTTACATCTGTTATATAAAGACCTGCAAACAGAGAATGGCTGGTGGCGCAGTGGGCCACCCCAACGTGTGTTGGGTTACTAAGAAAAAGGCCAATATTCCCAAACCACCAGCTGCTTCTTGGGGAAAGATGAGGCTTCCTATTCTGCTCTGTTCTGTCAGGTCACAAGGAATTAAGATCGACATGATAGCTATGAGTTTGAATTTGCAAAAGATGGAGAAAAAGATCCATTATTTTTTTCTGAATTAATTCAGAATTAATTACATTTTCTGAATGCATTCTACTTTTGAGGCTCTCCTTGTTTGTACATGCATATGTAGACCTATATTCCATACATATTTATATGAAAACATTCTGGATCTTCATGTCTGTGTCTTCACTACATTTAAAGCCTATATCAAAAATCCCTAGTGGGAAGAATGGGACCTTTGAACTGGAAAGACCTGGCAAGAAGTTCGCACTTAGCTATTTATTGACATGACTACCACAGATTTTTGAATACCTCATGTATCCCAGGTAGTTTCTTTGTCTATGAAATGAGGACAATTAGCTCTGCTTCATAGGCTGCTAGGAGAATTCATCTTTCTCTTTGATTTCTCTCCTTAGTACACTGGAGGCATATTTATTCTTGTTGTACATCTTTTATCTCAAAATATCCCAAGACCAACTGTGTCAGAGGTACTCAATGCCCAGGCAATTCTCCTGATGCTAAAGTTTGTTTAAATTATTTGATTCAATATTATTCCAGATTGCACTGGCTAGGCCACAGGCCAAGGGGATTTATTTCCTAATTTTGAGAGTTATGCTCCTTAAAACCTTGTGTAATGTACGATCAGGAAATTTAGCAATACAAGTAACCTATTCTTTTTAAAAGTTTGCTTTATACTACTTCACTAACAGAAAGAAATCTGAAAAGGATTTTTCCTTTTTGGGGGGGATTGTAGGTGTGGGAATTGAAGCTAGCATTCACCATTTGCTTTGTTTCAAGCCATTAAAGAGGTAGCATGGAGGCCAAGCACCAAGAATAGGTCACCATACTTCTTCTCCAGGAAGTATACTCAGCATCCCAGCTTCAAAAAGCTGTAAGTTGGAAAAGTGTCTATGAGCAGTGTATTATTTTATTTTATTTTAGGTTTCATGTGCTATGTGGTATAATTTGGTAGGGCGCTTGGGGAATAGTGAGCTGGGAATGCTCAAAAATTTCTCTGATTTACAGCAATTTCACTGTATAAATGAAAGTTATATGAATATTATATCAAGAAAACTACCCGACAAAGAAAAAGAAGCCAACCTCAACCAATGTTTACTATGGGTGAAGAAGGAATGAGTTTTTGTTTAGGGGACATTGAGTTTATATAAATGGTGGAGCAATCATTTGTAAAAGGATATCAATAATGGTTGTACAACACAAGTACTATATATAAACAATGGCACTGAATTATACATGTTGACCTTGTGGAATTGGAGATTGTTTCACTGTGATTTTTTTTCCACAATAAAAGTAAATGGTAATTGGATAACTATGAATGCAAGGAAGAAGAAAACATTCGAGAATGGATTGTGGTGATGATTATACTACTCTTCTTGATATGATTGAATTATTGAATTATATGCATGATATGTGGATAACGTGTCAATAAACTTTTACATAAATAAAACCAGCTAGACTGTAAAGGGATTGATTATTTTTTCTTTCCACCATTTCAGCTTTGAAAGTTTTTATGGGGATGTTCCACTTTCATGTAGCAGGTGAAACACTTGCAGCTGAGAGGCCAGAAGTTTGAATATACCGAACATCATTTAGTTCTGTAAAGATAACAGCCTTAGATACGAACCCCTTAGGTCAGTACTACTCTGTCCCAATTGAATTGAAGAAATTTTTTGTTCTTGAAAGGTTAGCTATGAAGAAGCTTTTATATGTAGCTATTTGTCATTAACTCAATTCAACTCATGACCACTCTGTAAGACAGAGTAGAACTGCCCATAGAGGTTCATAGGCTGTCAGCTTTACGGGACCAGAGGGCCAAGTCTTTTCTCCCAGTGGGCTGCTGGGTAGGTGTGAACTGCAGATCTTTTGATCAGAAGCCCAGCACATAACCATTACTGTACTGCTCCTTAGATAGAAATATATGTATATAATAAGTGTAGCAAAATGTATACTGTGAGCTTCCTCCGATCCCAGAAAAGTCCTTACAAATTTTTGATAGGAACATAACAAGGGTTGCTTAAGTAGAACAAAACTTACTGCCGTTTTGTCAATTTGGTGACCCTGGAGGGCAGGGTAGAACTGCTCTGTTAAAGTTTCAGGACTATAACTCTTGATGGGAATGGAAAGCCAGGTCTTTGTCCTATGGAGCAGTTGGTGGTTTCAAACTGTTCACCTTGTAACGGTTGCCAGTCCAATGCCTAACCACTAGCCACCATCAGGAGAGCATCCACTAACTAAAACAGAGACTACGATACTTCATGTCTCGGTCTTATGCTTCACTTTCTTCCAAAGAATCAGGGAGTCAGGGTCTCACTCGAGTTTGGAAATGCAAACGTAGGCCCAGTGTCACGCTCAGCCAAGCATTCCTTCTGAGGGATGAGCGATCGGTCTCTGTGGAGTGTAGACAACCCAGGGTGGTCCAAATGCCGAGGTGTTTATTCTACTTTTACAAGTGGATGGTAACTAAGGGGAGAAACCTTCAAGATTTTTTCTTTCCTGCAGCACAGAGGGAAGCGGGGCAGGACAGTCCCTTTGATAGCTTCAAGGTCTACCCCTCATGCTGCCTTCCTTGGTCAGGCCGGAAGTATCCTGTGGATCCCCTAGGTACTGGTGAACTGTCATTGCATGCGTGGGTAAGATTTTTATTGCTATCATGGACAATGAAGTTTCTGTAGAATGCATGCTCACAGTGAGAGAGTATTCCCTGGTACCAGGGTCCTTGAATTGTCAAGTTTTTATTGCAGCTGATTTTTATTATCAACTGAATTCTTCAGCATCACCCTTATCCTTAGGGTGGTTTTTCTAGTGAACGTTCCCAGATTCCCTGTTCTGTCCCGAACACTGTGCACATCAGCTTACTCTCTCTCAAAGTTATCAAATCAAAGCTGACTCATAGCAGCCACCTGTGGGTTTCCAAGACTGCAATATTTCATGGGAGTAGAAGGCCCAGTCTTTCTCCCAGGGACCTGCCGGTGGTTTTGAACTGCTGACCCAGCAGGTTGCAGCCCAACTTGCAACCACTACAGTCGCAGGGTTCCTTTGTTTATATCCCTTTTCCACTCACTGCTTTTCAAATTCTAACACATGTTTCTGCCTTTCTTTTGTGAAAACAGAAACTTGAGTGAGTCTATCTGGCTTTGTAGCAATTCTTCAGCACATGGTGGGATGCTTCTTTGCACTATTTAAAATGATAGTTATATTAAAACTCAGAGGATGTAATTGATGCTAACAAACAATTGCCTATAGTCTGTCTAAAACATGCATGAATCCAGAGGAGACTGATTACAGAATGCAGAGGTTCGCATGCATGAATGCCCAGGAGCCCACAGCTGAGCGAGATCACCATGTTCCAGCACCAGGGAGAAAGCCGGATCTTTCGTCACAGGATTAGTGAACAGGCAATGAACATGTTGGATTAGACAGTGGGATTAGATGACTCTGGCCTGGGGATTTAAGGTAGGTCTGCAAAGAAAGAGGGGGGGATCTTTTCTGACCCCTACTGACCATATGGAACAGAGTAAGATGCTGTCTTGAATTTCTGAGGCTGTCAATCTTCATTGAAGCGACAATCTTCCCTGAGACCATTGGTGGGTTCCAAATGGAGATCTTTCAATTAGCGGCCCAAGACTTTACCGAGTGCACCCCTTAAGTGAGAAGCAGCAGGGAGAGTAGCAGCTCCCACATAAGGGGTTCTTAGCATCTTAGAAGGGCCCCGAGCGGTCACTGTTTAGTCACTTGCCTGAGCATTGAACGATCAGGAGTTGAAACTTACTAATCATGCAGAGAGAGAAGGAGGTGACAGTCCATAGTGTAAAGATTCTGGACTTGGAGACAACTCGGGGCCAGTTCTTCTCTGCCCCAGGCTTGCCAGGCATCCGGATTAATTCCGGTACAAAGCAAGGAGGAGAGGTACTAGCATGAAGACAGCAGCAAAGCACCGCCCAGCCATTGAGTTGATTCCAACTCTTCGCAAGCCGTAGGAAGGAGCGGAAGTGCTGCTGCGAGTTTCCAAGGCTACACGTTTACGTGGGAGTAGAAAGCGTCACCTGGCTCCAGTGGAGCAGCTGGTGGTTTCCAACTGCTTGACTGGATGGAGGCGATCAGCCCCAAGTCACAGCATTACCCGCCATCTCAGGGTTCCTTTGAGAGATTATTACCAACTTTGCTTTTGGAAAGATAAGCCAAGAACTTCAGTTACATTACTTCTAAGAGACGCCATGAGTAAGCCTGTTTGGGGTGTTTCACTGCAGAGCATAGCCATGCTCACTTCTCTGAAAGGAGAGATAACTGAGATGACTGGCTCAGGCAAACAGGTGAAAAACTCCAAATGCAGGACTTAGCCAAAGTGAAAGTGCAAACGTTTCCACTGAGTGCCTTTACAGAGTCCCCTCAATGAGCACATGGTGGCACCGTGGTGAAAGCACCCAGCAGCTAACTGAGAGGTCTGTGTGGCCCCGGGGAGAGATGGCACTGGTTTCCACAAAGATTTCCATCCCCTTCTGTGGAAACCATTTGGGGCTGTACTCTGCACCTCTGAGATTGCTAAGAGTCAGAGTGAATGGGTTTGATTTTATGGTTTGTTTGCTTCCAAAACTGTATAAACTCGATAATAATAAAAGTTGAGGCATAAAAGTTTCTTTAAGGAAAAATACAGCTGTAAAACAAAACAACAATAAGTTAAAAGCAAGCAGGCAATCACACAAAACCTCTTAAGTTTAGAAAAATGTATCAATTGTGGCTGTTAGGTGAGTAGGTCCAATGCACAGTGACTTGGTGCACAATACAACAAAGCACTGCTCAAATTGAAGAGAGTTCATTACAGCAATGTCTGATTATACTTCAATGCATCAAGCACACTTTTCACATTTTTCAGATCTCTGAAATCAGAATATGTCCTTAATAACTGGTCCCTTATGATGATTTTTCAGCTGGGCTGACACTATTTGAGTCTATGCTTAAGCATCATGTATCCCACTGTGTCTAAAGTACTCATGATTTATGTATGCTCTCTCTTGTCTTGTTAATTCCCATTGGCTCACCTAGGTAATAGCAACCCCTATACATTCCATTTGACAAATCACTTAATGGACATTTGCGCAAATATCAGTCTGAGCTATCTGAAAACATTTCACTGACAATTGCTGGTAAAAGCAAGAGTACATTCACAAAAATAAAAATAAAATGTGAAATTGGTGTAACCAGCTTAAAAGCAAATCTCAGAGTTAAGTAATGAAGCCAAGTTCTAGAAAATGCAACATGCACGAGAATTGTGTTGCACAGAAGATGATGCCAAGGGTGAAACATGAATATCTAAAACTTTGAGTCAGAAAGACTCAAAAGACTTAAACCCACTGTGCTGAATTCAAGTTTTAAAGGAGTAAAAGACTGATTGTACACACACTTGAAGAAAAAAGGTTTGATTTAGCATGGACTTCCCGAAACAGTCAGTCTTTTCAAAGCTCACCGGTAAACAGGGGATGCAGGCTCTCTGAGCTCTGCTGGAGACTGAAGGCTACTGCAGCGGTGGTTATAAATCACAATTGATGTACAAAGCAGGGCCTATTTCTTCTGAGAGATTCATGGGAGACTTGGTAGGAGCAGTGATGTTTGAGCAGGGACTCAGGGGACAGATAGGAGTTTGGGGTTTATCTCAAATAGAATGAGGTAGCGAAGGCCATTCCAGGAGGAGGAGTTCTCAGAGTATGTAGCAGCTTGTGAGAGAGCAACAGAGGGAAGGAGATTTGTAGGTGTTGGAGCAGGAGACCCAATCAGAAGCCCCTTCTAGAAGAATCTTTACAACTTTGAGTTAACGGGTGCAATAACAATCCCCTGCTCTTTCTTAACATAAAGCTAATTGTTTTATGAACCTTCATGGAGTCCTCTGATAAACTAAATTTTATATAACAGCAGGACCACAGGAAAGTCTAGAATGTGGCTGGGATCCCTAGCACATCATTTTTTAAATTTCTAATTTCTTCACATTTAAAAAAAAAGAAAAAGTAAAATGGTAATACTATATAATGGCTCCCAAGTATAGAGGCTGTATGCTGTCCTAACTATCTTATCATATATATAATATATATATCAAGACAAATATATGTGTGCTTGTGTATAAATACATTTATATGTGTGTATATTTACACATACATAAGCATGTCCATTTAAGAGGTTATGTAGCCTCATAGAGATTTGACACAATTTACTTCATGTCAAAGCCGCAAAAACACTTAAGTCACCATCTAAGTTTGCATTATTCATACTTTATTTAATTGCGAAAAGGTCTTGAGTGAGTGTTCTTTGTTAGTTAATTTGATGTTATTTTTAAATTATTTAAATATATGTGTAGTATATGAGAAAATAATATTTTATAATTTATTGAGGGTTCATGAAGGAGGGGGAAAGTGAGAAGCTTAAACTAAGGCCTCAAGTACAAAGCAAATGATCTGAGAATGATGATGGAAACAAATGTACAAGTGTGCTTGACACAATGGATGTACCTTTTGTATGGATCATGATAAGAGTTGTGTAAGCCCCCATAAAATGATAAAAAAAACAAACAAGAAATGACTACAAGAAAGAAGAAAATATTCTAAAATTGATGTGTTAATGATTGTATAACTCTTCTTGATATGATTGAACTGTTGAATTTTATGACATGTGAAAGAAGTGCCAATAAAATTGCTTTAAAAAGCAGAATGAAAATGTTATTTGTCATTAGAAATCAATATTTCACAATGCAAAGATATATATGTTTGTGTAATTATATGTGTTTTCCAATTTCATGCACCAAAAAATAAATGTGGGTGACATGTGTTGGATCTCACTATTTGAATCATGCATCTCTTTAATGATTTATGTGTACATTCGTATATGCATGCATGTGTACTCGTCAGTAGTTGACCTAAAGATGTGGGGACTTTGAAATCTTTCAGTACTTATGCTGTATATCCACTTCATGGAATTTTGACTGATAACAGAATGAGGAACAATATCACCTAGGATAATACCAGTGAAGTCCTTTCTGGTTGGGAATTCAGGAAACAGTGGGCAATTGAACCTATTACTTCTTTGGATATTATTGGGCTTGGCAAAGAGGTCTGTACTGGCAAAATAGAGACTCTATGAGGTGTGTGGTTAAATTAAAAAAAGAAAAAGAAATAAACTGTGACATATGGATTCTTGTTCTTGATATTGATATCGACTTTCATCCAAATATATTTAGTTTATCTTAGAATCCATGCTGCTACTTGTTTTATCATCTGTTCTGCAAATTTAGTACACTGCAATTTCAATTTACTTTGCCACTCATCTTCTTTCCCTTTACAATGGCACTTGTTAGAAAGCATTAACCATTTATGAATAACCTTTCCTATCCCCACATCCTAATGATCTGACAAAAAAGGAATTGGTGGAAAGGCAAGTAATGAGGGAATGATTAAGTATATGTCTGAGGGAATAAGCAAATCAGTAAATGATGAAGTGTTAACTGTTGTTGAACAACAGAAAAAAAAAAAACACTGTCATGAAACCAATTGAGACTCATAGTGACCCCAAATATATGGAGTCCTTGAAGCACGAGTCTTCATAGGGACATTCAGCCTTATCTTTCTTCTGTGGACCAGTTGGTGCGTTTAAACTTCAGAGTGATAGAGTCACGAAGGATTTCTTGCCTTTATTATTCTCAGAGAAGACCCACTGGTGCTGTCAGGAAACCCAAAGGTCCTTGATTCAAATTCATGGCAGGAAGATGAGACTGGCTGCTCCCGTAAAGGAGCAGTAAATATTAGAAATCTTATATTGAGCCAGTGTCAGTAGGAATAGACTTTGTGATAACGGATTTTATAATTACCAAGAATCGATTATGGACCGGGAATTCTGTTAAGTATTTTGTATCTAAGAGTCTCAAGGAGGTCATTTTCAACTCTTTGAAAGCCACACAACGTGGTCTTGAATGTGGGTGCCTGACTGGTTTATTGTATAAATCTGGGTGTGGAAGTCGCCTAATTTGTGTCAATTTGAGGATTAAGAGTGGAGGGGTGGAATCTAGCCGGCCAATCTGGAGACAGCCAATGGGACCTCTGTGTGGACGTGGCCTTCTGAGAATTCTGGGGAATGTGATCATTCCTTCTGGGAAGTGCAGACAATGTCTCTCTTGGTTCACTTCCTTGTAGACTTTCCAAAGACAAGGCATATTTCCTGCAAGATATCCCTCGGGAGAACCCACAAAGAGCTACCCCAGTGCCCTCAGCTGGATAAGCTACATGGATGCGATCAGACCTCTGAGGCTGGAGGAGCCACTTGGAGACCCCTGAGCATGGAGATTTTGCAATGCCACTGGATCCAAAAGTATTCTGACCCTTTGCCTGTGACTTTTGGGGCTTTGATGTCATTGCCTGTGCTCCATGAGTCTAAAGAGGGCTTCGTAGACTGGTATCAGACATATGGGCTAACATCAGACTTGTGGGCTTGGACTCGACTGGGTTGCAATACTTTCTCAGTGTACAGTGAACTTTTCTATAAAACTCTCTCTTATATACATATACGTGCTTATGAATTTGGTTCTCTGGCCTATCCGGACTAACACACTGGGATAAGTTGAAAAGTGACAGGAGACACTATTCATCATTTTCCAGGAAAGTCCTTTCGTGGTGCAGCAGTTTGCCCTCGGCGGGAAACCGACAAGCTGGTGATTTGAATCCATCTAGCAGCAACAGCAAGAAGAACAAAACTAATGCTGTCCTGTAACGCTTACAGCCCAGAAAACCATGAGGAAGAGGTCTGCTTTTAATACACAGGCAAATGTCAGACTTGACTCAATAGCACAGGACAACACAGCAACAACACCACCCAAGCATAATTTCTCTTTAGCTTGAAACTCAATTTCTTATATAGAAATGTCCAGAGCCCCCTCCATGGTGCATTAGAAAATCCCTGTTTATGCCTGCTCCTATCTTCTTATTTTCTCCCTGGCACTGGGTCAATGCTGGATCTTCACAACTCCTATGAGTAATTCTGTATGGGAGTAAAAAAGCCTATTCTTTCTCCCTTTACAGTTGCTAGGGGTTTTGAACCGCAACCAAGAGGATCGCAGCCCAAAGCATAGTCACTCTACCACCGGGGCTCCATTTCTGTATTTTGACCCCTTCAATGTGAGCGATGGCAGTAGGTATAAATTCTAGGCAGACAGAGCAAGTTGAGCTGAGTGGTGCTTTTAACAAAGCATAGCTAACTTGAGTTGAATGCCCAACCGTGAGAAATGTGGTCACCCATTATTTCTCCTGGCATCCTCACAACATAGACTTGATCTCAAAGAACCTGTCCTACTCCTTTTTCTAGGCCCTCTCCTTTCCATTCCTCTAGCCGCCCTTTTGACCTTCATGGGAGGAAACACTGTGGTTTTCATACAGGCAGTTTGAAGGAACTTCAGTGGTGAGCAAGTTCTTCGCTGCTGACAGGTTGTCAGTTGAACCTGGTCAAGAAAGAGCTGATGACCTGCTGCTGCTGAGATGAGGAAGGATAACATTATCAATGCCCTGAGATTATTTGAATTAGTCAATGAAAAAAAGCATACATAAACCCTCAGTGTAACAGCTGCTTCTTCCAGTGGTTAAGCACATGGCTGCTAACCAAAGACCAGAGACTCCTACTCACCATCTGACTTCACCCTGCAGTGAAGACAGTTCTACTCTGTCCTATGAGGTCCTTAAGAGTTAAACTCTCCTGTAAGACTACCTACAATAGCAGCCACATTACTTCCCTCTCTTACTTATATTCAAGAAGCTTCCTCATGATCTCCCCTCCCCTCCCAAGGTGACAGCAGAGTATTTTAACCTCTGAAATCCAACAAATGCGACGATTCAGGGTCCCTAGTATGTTACCTTCCATAAGATGAGCAGAATCAACAATATTGGTAACAAAGCCTTGCAAATGCCAGTCATGTCTGACTGAACACATGGAGGAATCTTGCATGAATCTTAAGTGAAGACCAGAGCCTCCTGTTTTTGACCTGTCTTGACAAGTGTCACTAGGATGAGAAAAGCCTCCGAGTATCCCAGTGTGTATGCGTGAGGGAACTGCTTTCCTCGGCCTTTGCCTGCTGCACCTTCCCAGACAGTGCAGTTCTGAAAGTGTGTTTCAGATGATCTCCTAAAATTTGTGAGGACTGGCCTGGGTTTGTATCTTCATGATGGATTATTTACCTTGATAGTGATTCTCCTTCCAACTCATTGCTAAACTTTTAGTTAAAGTTAACAGAGAGTCCAATCTAAATTGGTCTCAATAAATCACCAAATAAAACAAAACAAAAGCATACTCGTGAATTTTTTCATTGCTTCACCTTGGAACCATGTAAGATTTGAAGTGCTGGGTTAGGTTGTATTTAAGACCGCAGGAGACGATATTATGAATCAATCTACCCCATATTTACTTCACTTCCTCTCTTCCTTGTGCTGACTTCATTCTTGGATTCCAAGTGTTGGTAGCAGGGAATTTCACAGTGGTTCCTTCAAATGTTTTCAGACTCCAAATACAAGTGGATGAGAAGATCTTTCTTTTTAAAATTATCTCCTCCCAAAGCCAATTGTCTCCCCCCTCCACCTGCCTTCACTGGCTTATATTATGTCTATAATAATCACCAAGATTTATGGGCAGTAAGTAGTATTCTGTCTTCTGTCATGCCTACATTCGGCCACACATTCTCAGTCTACAGCTCTGTCTAACTAAATTAGATAAGGAGTGGCAGTTTTCATATTCTATATGAAAGCCAATGATGTTTTCCAAAAGAAAGGAATGGTAAAAATCATAGAGCAAATATCTGTAACATTGTTATTTTTTAGCTTATTTTAATTTTCTTAATTTTGTCACATTCCTGCTAAGACCCATCTTTGTGGGTCCCCTCTCTTCTTTCTTGCTCCCATGCCATGAGGTCACAGTCCCCATGTCATTAATTCTGACCCCTGCAGTGAACACAGAGGAAAAAATGCACAAGGCAAAAAATTCACCCAAGTCTCTCCCCATCATTCTTTTCAATAACACACACAAATAATACAGCAGCATGGGAAGAATTTTGCAAGATGTTCACATGACAAGATGTTATAGAGCAGACACTCAATAAATATGCGCTGATAGATTTTAAGTCCCACTAAACCACTTCCTCAGAGCCCCGTTGGTCCAATTAATATCTTTGCAAGAAAAGACAAATCCACAGAGCAAGGCTGAGGAAGAAAAAAAAAAGATTGATTTTGTATATAGCTTAGTCTATAAGCTTTGAGATATATATTGCTTAAAGAGATGCTGAAGGTGATTTGTCATTCCCATCTTGTGTCTTTAGCTTCAGTAAGAGATATGATGGAGGAAAGAACAGAATTTGCTACTCAATATTATAGCAACAGAACATGAAAATTTACGAGAAAAATAAAGAATGTCATTTTTTTCCTGTGTCTAAAATGCTTCATCAAACCAAGTTGGATTGTCAATATTGGTGATTTTTTGTTTGTTTTTTTTTCCTCAGAGAAGTTGAGGGAAATATTTATTTATTTATTTATTTATTGGCCCAGTCAGAGTAGAATAGAACACAGTGCTCTTGGGTCTGGGTTCAGATAGACCAAAATAAACAAAGCCACTGCTGTCAAGGGGATTTGGACTCACAGTGATTCTATAGGAGAGAGTAGAAATCTCAAGTAGAAATCTCTTTACCTAAGCAGGCAGCCAACTGACTGTCCCATGGAACAATTGGTGGGTTTGAACTACCAACCTTTTAGGTAATAGCTGAGCACTTAGCCACTGTGCCATGAGGGCACGGAGTTCAGATGGAAGCACATTCATGGTCAAAATCCATCATTTATTGACCTTATCACCTTAGAAAGTTGATATTTGTGAGTCTCAACACCTCAAAATTCCTTTGCCACTGATGTCAAGAAAATTTCATATATATATATATATATATATATATATATATGCGAGAGAGAGAGATTGTAGTGATTTTAACACTGCTGTTGGCACTGAAATGATGTTCATGCAGGAAAGGGAATGGACTTGCTCTTAAGAAGTTTCGGTTTAGGGTAAAGCGATATTATTTCACTTAAGAAATATTATTTGGCCCACTCAGCCAAGAACCAAAGTGCTTTAATAAGGAGGGGATGATTACTACCCATAGCTATGCCATCCCCCCACCTCCACCCCAACCCCACTACCCTGCCAACCTGATGAAAATGTGGCTGCTAGCGGGAGATCCATGAGCAGGTCGGAGATCTGGAGACCCTCAGCAGAACGCTCGTCTTTTCTTGGCCGTGGATGCCAAGCTAAGTCAGTTTCCGAGGATTTCCTCAGCCAAGGGCGGCAGAGTGCACACACTCCCCACCGTCGCACTGCCTTCGAACCCCAGACATCGGAAATACAGCCAGTGTGACCCCAAACAACAACAACAAAATGAATTATGCACAAATAGTTTATAATTTATCTGGACTGATCCTCAAAACAATTAATAAAATACCAGTTACCAAAAAAAAAAAAATAAGGGGGAAAAAAACCTACCTTTGGTGCTGGGCTTCTCTATTGATTTCAGCTCCATCTCCTATAGCTGTGATCTTTCAGATGTCAATGAAGATGTATAATGGATATAAGCTGTAACATATTATTATTTCCGCCTGTAATAAAAGAATATATGTGGGCATATTCATATATAAATAACACATAGGAGCACACACTAATGAATATGCCTAAACATATATATGAATATGCACACAGCATTGAACTATTAACCACAAGACTAGTTATTCCAACCCACCAGGCATTCCAGGAGGAAAGAACAAGCATCTGCTAAAGAAAACATTGACAGCAATGGAAAGCCTAAGTAGGATCATTATGACGGGGGAATTGACTTGATAGAAATAAATTTGATATTTGTGTCACACACACATATCTATGTTTATGCTGTCCCTTAAAGGATACATAAGAATTTATGAACATCTGTATCCTTTGGGAGGGAAATTAATTTCTTTTGAGAAGTATGTAAATTAAAAAAAAGAAGGATGTAAATTAGTTAAATAAATCCACTTAACCATATTTACAAATCAAATAAGAAACACCAATAACAAAAAAAAAAAAACACAATAGGGTGGAAAACTGATGATGAATCCCTATGAGACTGTCTTACGAGTATGCTCCTTGACTCAGCACAAATAGAATTGGGTTTAGTGTTCATCTTCCAAATTAATTGCTTTGGTCTTGGATGGGTTATATAATTTTCATTTTCCCCTTTATTTGTAAAATGAAGCAAACGAACAATCTCTACACGCTGAGGTTATTTTAACGAGGGAAGGTTAAGAAAACTTATACAATCTCAATGTGCTGGCTGGTTGTCCCCGTGGGGAAGTCTTTGACTGCTAGCCCAAAGGTCAGCGGTTCATCCCTACCAACTGTTCCACGGGAGGCAGCCAGTCTGCCTTTGTGACAATTCAAGCCGTGGAAACCCTATGAGGCAGCACCGCTCAGTCTTGAAGGTCTCAGTCCCTGTGGGTCGGTGCCAGTCCAACCTCGCGAGTTTGGTTTGATGGTCCACGAGCATCAATATCAATCTATTGACCTCTCTTTACTGTGATCTTGAGGCTAAGACAACAATGTTAAAGGAGGGGGGGTTAGTGGTCTATTTAGAATGTGAGCCATATCGCCCCTTCTCTGTCCCAAACTCCTTAGTTGTTTAATCTGAAAGGTATGAGTACGGTTAACCCTCTTCTCTGAGCTTGACTGTTGTTTCTCACTCAGGCCAGAACTCCCGAGGCCATCAACCCTTAGAGCCATTGAGCCTTCTAAGGCTGTAAGAGAAGGAGGACTAGCAAATGAGAGGTCCTTTCAGGATTCCTGGAGGAGAGGAATTACTGGTTTTGGGGGGTTTTTTAGCCACTGATACTGTCAAATCCTTCCAGAAACTCATATGACAGAATCTCTCTACAAAACATTCTGTCTGCCGAGTAGATGTTACTCTGAAACATTGTGCAACTTGTTCTTTTTTTTTTTTTTAATTTCCGAAAGAATGTTCCTTGCCTTTCTCTGACTGATCCTCTTGTTTCCCATCACGACAGTTGGAAGAAAAGTAGTAAAATAGTGTCATCTCTAGTCTCCCCTTGTTAAACACAGCTTCCTTCCTCCATGTGTCAGAACAACCCCAGGCCAGGAGCAAATATAGTTATCAAAACCACAAAGCAAATGTTCCTCTGTTTTTAAAACATTGTGACCACACCAGTAGTTATTATCATCACTCCCTCAGTGAAAATCTGCCCTGAAAGCAAGTAATTTCGTAAAGGCCTGAAGAACAAACAGAAAATACCATGGGAGGGGGGGGCTTGGTGGCAAAGAGGAAAAAGTCATTTAGTGATGACAGATGCTATTGCTCACAGGAAACTGACAGTATGGATTTAGAATTGGATACTGAACCCTGTTCTGTTGACCTTGTGATGATTGATAACTGCGAGTGAGTCTTTGGTTTGTAACTATATAAAATCAGCATGTGTCTTCCTCAAACAGAAATTATATTTTCCATAAAATATGAGTGGTCCCCTTCAATCTGGTCACTGTCTGTGTGCCAAATAAACCTATGACTTGATGATTAGCCTGGGCAGACTTGAAAATTAGGAAAACTGTCTTTGTTTGAAAGGCTGAGTTAGAGTAATTTAGACAAACTCATGGAGTTTCAAAGAAGTTTCATGGGTAAGCTCTGTACGCATATTCTGTCTTTTAGAGAATTATAATCTGGCGGCTTACTAGTTATTTGGAAACATTTCATTCATCTTTCAAAGATCAGCAGGGTTAACCATGGTAGACAAGCTTTGGGAGGGTTTACAAGAATAAGTTAGACAAAGAAAGGCCCAGCAATCTACTTACAAAAATAGCTAATTAGAAACTTATATGTTGCAAAAACTCACTTACTTTAAAAGAGCCATTGCTAGAAGAGGTCTAAAAATTGCCTGAGCTGGTGTCTAGTTTCCTATTACTTCACAGGGGAAAAGAATTTAAATTTCAGATCATTCAAAGGCCCATGCCTCATAAGGAAGGGGGCAGACATGCCTCTACCCTCCACTTTTCTTCTACTAAAAGGATTCCAAACCAAACGTATGGCTGTGGCAGGAATTCTGACTCAGAGTAAAACCATAGAGCAGAATAAACATTCCCCACTGAGTTTTAAGCCTGGACACTTGATGGAACCAGGGTGCCGTATCTTTCTCCCAAGCTTGCTGGTGGGTTTGCACCCAACACTGCAGTTGGCGGCTGGGTGTTTTACTCGTGGGTCATACTAAAAAAATGATCTTGGGCCATGTCAACTACTAATCACTTATTATAATGAAATCAAGTGGGCAGATGAAAAGGTGGAGCGACCGTTCAGTTGCAGTCCAGAAGCCAAAATAATTCAGGAAAATATGAAATGATGGGGTCAAAGGAATCATATTTTCTAGACCCGTGAAGGTGATTCCAAGGCACAGTCAGAATCACCGATTTAAGGAGCGACACGGCTTGTCTGCCCCACTAGGTGGGCATCATGGTGAAGCTATGTCTTTTAAAAAAAAGTTAAAATAAGGTTTTCAAAGAAGCAGAAGACACTGTTATATAAGATATCCTGATTTCTTAATGCCAACAAAATTATTGCTACATTTTTGCTTGTGAAACAAGCTTTTCTATGTCTTAGATGTCGGCTACGATGTGAGCCTCATTTCACAACCATTGAATCACATTGCCTCGATTGTTGTCTATTAAAAACCTTCTTGATCATTGCCCTTTTTTGAACAGAACAATAAATCAAATCAATCAACAAACCAATTTCCACCATTCTAGAAACCAATATTTTTCTTTCTAATAATGAATCATTTGAGGACATCAATCCATCTAATTGGATTCTAAATTAACTTTAACAAATATAAATTGTAAATAATTACAGTATTTGTGAGCTGAACTTTTAAATCCATAGTCTTTGGGAGATAGAGACTTCATCTGATTGTCACTTTTCTTCTGTTTCAATGGCAAAAAACTCATTTCATTATTAGAATATGAAGGATGTGTTTGTCTAAAGCCAGGTCAGAAAATGAATTAAATTCTTTTGAGGTGATCCTTTAAACATCAATTCATCTTGGGGCAGACTTGATTAAAACATTTACACTCTGTTGATTCAAGATGCTAAGTCATGGGGGTTAATGAGTTGTATCATATTTAAAATCTTGAAGGCTTGGCACAAATTCATGGATAGAGTAAAAAAATAAAACAATAATGTATTCTGCAAAGAGCTAAGCACTGGGACTAAATTAAATATTTGCAATGCAAAATTTTTGAATTGTTTTATTATCCATATTGTTAATGAGTCTCCTACTTTTTGAAACTGGGTCGATGGATAAAATAGTTTCGAAATCATCAAAGATAATCACATCATGCTCTGGGTAAATATACTAAAATAAAAGGTAAAATTTATCATTGCAATACAACTTGTCATTCAATTTTATTTGTTTATCTTAAGAATAACTGCCTCCTTTTAAAAATATTTCTTGAAAGAACAATTTTCTGGGCAGAAATTAAATATGGCATGTATGCTTGGTAAATAGTAATCAGTCAATAAATATTTACTGGATAAGAGATTGCAAAAGTTTAAGTATTGAAATGCTACACAAGACTTTCCTCTCAAAATTATGATATGCATTTTCTCTTGAAAATAATTTTGTCTTCTAGCCCATGTTATAGCCCCCAAACGTGGGTGTTTGGCTTAGGACAGAATGTTGTCTAAGGAGCAAGGCTGAACACCATGTTATTATGGACTGCTAGCTTTATATTAACGCCCTTGTTCGAATGCTCCAGGAAGTCACAGGTTTCTGTCCTCAGCATGTTATCAAGAACAATGCTTATGGATGCTGGCACTCAGATGTCTTCTGATTGCCTATGAAGAGCCTACAAACTCCACTTGCTCATGTATGATTGTATTTTCAGAAATGGCCAATCCAACTAGCCTGCACATATGATTTGTCCTTATCCTTTTCATTCCCCCCAGTACAAATGGTCCCATCTTCCCTTCCCTAGATCTGTTGGCCCCAATCAGAAAACGTGTCCT
The DNA here is from genome assembly GCA_004026705.1 of Nesogale talazaci. Classification (NCBI taxonomy): domain Eukaryota; kingdom Metazoa; phylum Chordata; class Mammalia; order Afrosoricida; family Tenrecidae; genus Nesogale; species Nesogale talazaci. Next base: position 59,807 of record PVJH01003117.1, on the reverse strand, counting down.
GTTAGTTCCTGATTTCACAGTATAAATGAACCAATGGCCTGTAGTTCCTTGTTGCTGTTGCTAGATACCGTCTATTCAGCTTATACCCACAGCAACCCTCTGCACAGCTGAACCAAATACTTCTCAGTCCTGCACCATGCTCACCATTGTTCCTATACCTGAGCACACTGATGCAGTCACTATGTCTATACGTCTCGTCAGGAGCCTTCCTCCTCTTTGCTGTCCCTCCATGTCTCCTTTACCAAGCATGATGTCCTTCTCTAAGAACTGGTCTTTCCTGCAAATATGTTGAAAAGGTGTAAGACATAACTCCTTGGAGCAATTTGTGGCCTAAAGCATTTCGCCAATTTACATAATTTACTCCTTTGATGGTCTCTTTGCAGTTTCTCTTTGACTTTCCTCACTAGCACTTTGAATAACTACGCTTTGGACTATAGTATTCATTATTGCCTGTCTCAAGGAGAGAACAGCGAGAACACACTCCAGATTATCATCAAGCAGAAGAAATTAGATGGCAACCATGTTTTATTTATTTATCTATGTATTTATTTAAAGCAGACTGGAGGGCTGAGCCCCGGTGGCATAGTGGTTGTGTGCAGGACTGCAGCCCACTGAGATGGAGGTTCAATTCCAGCAGCGGCTCCACAGGAGCAAAGGCTGGGCCTCCTGCTCCCACCACCAGAGGGCAGTGATCCCCCCCCCCCAAAAAAAAGCAGACTAGAAGTTATCACTTAAAAAGTAAAAACATTAAAGAACTGCTGGTCTGACTAAAGCTATAAACTTCTAGCCGAGCCTCAGTAATGAAGACTCTTAAGTAACAAACACAAGACAGACTCCCCAAGGAGCTGTTACTCCTGCAAAGTCTAAATGCAGCAGAATCAGGATGCTATCAACTAAATTGCTGCATGGCTACTGGCTCGAGAAACTTGCCCCCTACTCAACCATTATTTTCATAGACAATAAGGAGCATCTCATGCCTGGCATCCACATACTTCATTCACTCCCAGCTCCAAATTTAATTCAAGCTTATTTGGTTGGGAAAACCCAATCACAGCTGTATCTCTAGCTGTCCAGGAATCTGGGAAATGTAGTTTTCTGATGTTCCAGCCTCCACATGCATATAGAAGAAAGGAATGTCATTTGAGCAAGTCAGTTCTTAGTTCCCACCACAGTACCTGAAGAAAAAAAACTATTAAAGTTGCTTTTATAGCCTCTTCTGTAATTGAGTCTAGAAGGCAGCTACAGGAATTTTAAATGCATTTAGAAGTTAAAGTCTCATCATGGAAACCCCTTGGTATAAAATGAGAATAGACTTCAGCTCAACTTGGAAAATATGGAACTAGACTGGAAATATTTTATATATGTGTATATATATATATATATATATTGCTATCAGTTGATCGATTCCTCTTTATGGCAAACTCAGATGTTACAGAGCATGCCAGAGCTCCTTAAAGTTTTCTTAGTTACCATGCAAATAAAAGAGGATGAATAAATATTGAGCTTTTGACATATGTAGGTTTTAACCCAGTTATCTTATTTCATTCTTATAATATCCACATGAAATGAGAATGATTATCCCTATTTGGGAGATTGGGGAAAATGATACCATCTCTTCATATTTAAAACACTGACTGCAAGACCATTTCTTCTTCCATTTTACTACATCTCAGAAGTCTTGATGCTCTGAGACCTTAGAGGACTATAAACCTATGTGGCAAATGTCTGGTTTCTCCAAAGTGCTTTGTGGTTGTTAGGTTTGCATCGGCTAATTCCTCAAAGCAAACCGCCTAGTCCTCCTTTATAGCCTGTTCTTAGTCTAGAAGGCCCACTAAACTTTGTTCACCTCAAGCCACCTTAGTGACATACCAAAAATGCTATACCATCCCCCTATCTCTGCTCATTAACTACCACTCCTGTCCTTAGTTATTACCCTCCTGTCCCTCATTCTGGCACTCACTGTCCCATTGAACTTACAAACCCCGAGGAAATGACTCAGCTGGTAACTCTGGCTGATAAGTCCCACATGTGAAATCAGAGTTCTCCTCATTCACATCAGAGTGGGCTGTTGGCTCACTAGGCTGCAGAAGCTGGTGAACTCAAGCAGTTCATTCGAATCCCAGGAGCCAGAGTTCAGAAGAAAACAAGTCATGTGCGGGATTCAGGGCAACTCAGTAGATACTTTGAAAGTTTCTCAGAGCAGGTCATGGTAATGACCTGTGTTCTGGGGCATCGATTTATTAGGGTGATAACGGGTGCCTGATTGGATTTTGTCACTCAACACTGGGCAACTCAACACTGGACTTCTGTGCATTTTAGTCAGGTGAGACTTGTAGAGCGGTGATGTCACAAAGGTAGCAGTTTCCCAGGTTTGGGGTGTAAGGAGAGGATTATGCTTGTCTTCTGTGTTTGGCTCACCTTCATAGGTCAGAGATTGGACCCTCAACCCTTTAGAACCCATACAGTTGCAAGGCTGAAGAGTAGGAAGCAGAAGGGCAAGTCCAGGCAGCAGCTGTGACTGTGTCCACGGTGACTGTGGCAATGACTGTGGTGGTGGCAGTGGCTGTGTATACTGATAGCAGTTTGCAAATAGGGGCAAGCGGTAGGTTGCCTGTCATGGGCAAGTAGAAACTAGCAGTAGCTGATGTGGAAGCCATACCAGCAAGAAGAGAAAGAATACCCCTCCCAGAATTCAGTGCATTTGGAACAATTGTGCCAACCCCTTAAAGAAGCATCATTGAGCTGTGAAGCTGAACAAGGCTGTACCATGACTTTAGAAGGGGTGACTTGCTACCAAACTGCCACACCCAGCTCAGATGACCCCAAATTATCACTAGTTTGACATCCAAAGCTCATATAGTTGACAGATGGATCATTTCAACACATTTTAGGTGAGCCAAGTTGAGTCTCAGCCAGTTGGGTGGTCTCAGCTTCTTGCTTTAAGGCAACAGGCTTAAAGCTGAAACTTATTCCTTCTTTTAAGGCAAATCACAAGCTGAGCATAGTCTCAAGAAAACAAAGCAGTGGTGTGGCAGTCACCTAATTTGGCATTAGTTTGAGAATTAAGAGTGTAGGGGTGAAGTTTAACCTGTCAATCTAGAGACAGCCAATGAGACATCTGTGTGGGCGTGGCTTTTTCCTGAGAATTCTGGGAAATCCTGTCATATTTCCCCCTTGGAGGTACAAGACACATGACTCAGTCTCTTGGAGATTCTCTAATGACAAGACACAAAGCTGATTCTCTGTGACATATCCCTGAGGAGAATACACATGAAAATATCCTAGTGGTCCTGAGTCAGACAAGACACATGGATGCAACCAGACCTCTGAAGCTGGAAATTCCATTTAGAGACTCCTGCCGGTGCTGAGATGCTTGAGAAATCACAGATAGGCCCCTGCCTGTGTTGAGACGCTTCTACCGCCACTGGATTCACTAGACTCTGCAACCACTGACCTGCGATATCCTGGTGTTATTGCATGTGCTTTTTGAGTTTGAAGAGGACTTAAAGATTAGTGTTGGACATAAGGGCTAACGTCGAACTTATGACTTTAGAGTGGACTGGGTTGGGATGTTTTCTAAATGTTCAATTGCTCTTGTATATAAGTCTCTCCCCTATAAACATATGTGTGCTTCTGAAAGTGTCCCTCTGGTCAACCCAGACTGACACAAGTGGTGCCTTGAGAAGAACGAAGACTCAAGATATATACCACCTTAATTCTGCCTCATTAGTGCAGCAGATAATACATTCCAAAATGGGATTCTAACCACTGGTGGGGAGAATAGAATATAAAATACATCATAAAGTGGAATGCTATGATAGAAATATGAGACAAGCATTGGACTGCTAGCCACAAGGATGTGTGCTCCTAACAAGATTTATAGACAGGCTATCACTCTGAATCCAAATCAACTTTATTCTGTTATTGTTGTAGCTAGAAGGGTCATATTTAGTAACTAAAGATACCTTACTTACCTGTTGTGGTAAGGTTGTCACCTGTTTGTGATAATACTTTGAGAACAATTTTCCTTTTGGCATGCTCACTAATCTAAAGCTAAGGGAACATGCAGCCTATCATCTGTCCACTTTTAAAATCATTGCACAAAAATAATTAATATAGGAATATGCATGTACTCCTAAATCCCCATAAGGAATTCTTCAGAAAGTTAAATCTTCCATAAAACCCTATCACTTATTCTGGAAATGCTAATTGTTGAAAAACCAAACTGAAAATGACAGGAGCTCAAGTGGAGACACTTGGAAGCCCACATGAAAAGAGGAAGCTCTCACAAGGGACCCATAAAAGAGAAAAAAATCTATTCAAGGGAGAGAGGTGCATTAATGTCAAGAAATAACTTTCCTCCATCACAATCCCAGGAATATATTTGAACTTTCTTGCATGAATGCATGTAGGTCAGGGGGCAAGACCAGACAGAGGTGGTAAGAAAGGAAAGACACTTTAGAATCTGATCATCAATTGGTAAGTCCCATTTGGGACAAAGAACATGACCTCTAACTCTACAGTGGAGAGTTTTCCTTACCTGAGTACTCCATAGTCAAAGAAGTTAAGACAAGGATGCTGATTCCATTCTACTGCTGGAAAAGTTGCCCTACACATTCTTAGAGGACTTTTTTAGGCTTTTTGTAATCGAATAAATTATATACATTTGACAGCTGTTTTTTTTTTCTTTTTGCAAATCTGTGGACCAAAGAACCATTTTCGGGTGCATGTGTATACATCAGATGTGAACCTCTACCTGTAGCTACAATTTTTTTAATATTTCACAGACATTATGAAGAACCTTCTTTGAAAAACTCAGACCTGACCCAACCCTCAGTTCCTTTTTTTTCTAGATAGAATTAGTTAAGATAGAGGAAAGTATCTCTCAGAGGAAATATGAGAGAAATCACGAGAAGATGAGCAACTCAGCCTTGGGTAAGGGTAATTCTAAATCAATCACAGATACTCAGTGTGAAAATACAATTTTCAGTATTACTAGAGAGAGATAAAATTGGTGGATTATTGTATTCCAGACTTACACTATTAGCACTTATTTAGCGTTAAACCTGCTGGAACCTCAAATGTTTGATAAAGATCAACAAGTCAAAAATGTACAAGGAAAATCAGTAAGTCATAAAATTTATGCTGCGCATTCTGGATTATATTGTGAAGGTAATGAAAATTTAAGATCAATGCAAAAAAGTTGCATATGATTTTTCATAATACTGTATTTTCAACCTATAAAACAGCTGATGTGTGCATGAAGGATTCCTACAATTTATATGAAAGTAGATAAGTAGTAATTTAATGAGACAAATGAGATACAACTTAAAAGGAAGCAAAATTGTGGTGTCTAAAATCTAATCATATTCACTTTATCATTAAAATCACTCACACCTAAGAATTCATTATGAGGATGAAATTATTCCAAACACTTCTTTCAATCTGTTCATTTAAGGTTTTGTTTTTGTGATTTTTGTATTCTTTTCTTTGATATATTATCCCACAGTCTAGATTTTCTCATTTTCAACTCCCAATATGTATTTCTGTTGTTGTTGTAATAGTTGTTCATATATTCTTTCACCTAGTTTTAGTGTTTTCCCCTCCCCTTGTACAAAATAGCTGGACTTATCTCTCTGTCTATGTCTTCAGTTCATTGCAGTGTTTTGGGAGATAAGATTAGAGGCCTTGATCTCCCTGCTGTTAGAACAAGACCTCAATCTCTCACTGTCTCCATTTAATCAGGTCCCTATTTTAGCTGCCACAAAGCTGTCAACAAAAGAAAATAAGCTATGCCCCATCAAGGGGTTAAATTGGATTTCACAATGTGCAAAGGCGCTTCAGAGCAAAATTCCACCTGCTCCCTCTGTCAGACAAATTACTTCTGACTTTTAATTTATTTCTCTAGGAAATGGAAAGGTAGGGCCGAACCAGCGTCAATGGGGAATCAAGTACAAGGTGTAATCAGGTGCTCACCAATCGCAAGCCCCTTCTTTGTCAGCTTTAATAGGTTCTCAGAACACACAATTTATAGAATGCATGACATGTCTTCTCTCTTCTGAGTTTTATTTTGGACTTGTCTAGTTAATGGCTCCAAACAAGTGACAACTGATGTTTGCTTGATGCAATGAAAGATGTGTATATTGCCCATTGAGGTGCAGTTTGAGAGCTCGCAAAATACACCTAAAAATGGAGCGGGACTCTTGGTTTCCTAGTGGATAATACCAAAGTCAAGGAAGAATTCTAATTCGGGTGATGATAAGATAGTCAGAATTGTGGGTACCAAATAAAGAGGTATGTGTTGAAACCCAGTGGGGGAAAATAGATTTTTTAGATGAAGTAACTATTAGGTGACCAAACCAATTTAAGAGTGAATAGTTTAAATAACACAATTTAATATTCTCCTTTCTCCAAACCTTGACTGAATATGAAGGTATCTTAGTGATTCAATTTCACAAGGCCGATTTCAGGGCATAGAAATGGAGAAAATACACAGCTTCAGATATACATTACTTTGGGAGAAGTGGCAGGCATTTTTGTCTAAGAGATTAAAAGATAAGAATATCAAAAAATAAAAGATAGGAATATACTTTTAAATATAAATTTAATAAATGTCTATGACATGTCTCTACAATGAAGAAAAGAGATATAATGAAAACATTTTTTTCTTCTAAATTAAGATCAGTGATTCGCTCATATATTTTTGTTTCCTGATGTTAATTGACATTTCATTCAAGCAGGCTTGACATAAGTGCTTTAAGTGTCCTTTTATTGGGAGTGAAAAATGTTTAGTAGCCTATTCCTTTCCTTTTTTTTATGGGCCTCACTGCACTCTGGTGGTCGTGGGAGTCACCCAGTGCCGCTCCTGAGAGCCGCTGCCTGATTTGAACCACCAAGCTCGCGGGCTGCAGTCCCGCACTCAACCACTTATGCCACCGGGACTCAACCCCTAGTGCCCTATTTCTATGAATTAAATTTTGAGTGATGATTTGAAGAACATTCACTAGGTGGGGAATGAGGGAAGGGTTAAAAGATAGAAATAATTTTTCCAAGCTGTGCTTAACTAAAACTTGTGTAAATAAATAAAAATAACTGGTTCAAGATTTTTTTTTTTTTACTTTTGATGCCTTAAAAAAGTCTCACTGGTCAGTTCAATCAACATTGTTTGATCGAACCAATTATAATGTACGGTCGCCAGGAGAACTAAGACTTAAGGTGAACACTTGAGGCTACAGTAAAAACAAACAATATTCTTAGTACATATTTTAAATAGTAGGACTCTCTTTGAACCTCCAACTCAGTGGACCGCAGTCCTACGCACAACCACTTCACCACTGGGACTCAGCTTGTAGGACTCCCTTAACCATAGAAATAAATAATAACTAACCAATCAACCCCTAAGGAAGCATCACTAAGCTGTGAAGCTGGGCAAGGCTGTACTATGACTTCAGAAGGGGTGGCTTGCTGCCAAAATGCCACACCCAGCTGAGTTGACCCCAAACTATCACCAATGTGATATCCAAAGCTTATATGGATGATTTCAACATATTTCATCTAGGAGTGAAGTTCTTAGGCTAGAGGTCAACCAATCAATGGATTCAATGATTTTGCATAGAAATTGATTCAGAGATCAGCATAGACTTGCAAGCCAAAAGAAGTGGACACAGGGCTAACCTTGGAGTATTGCTTTAACTTTTCCTTTTCCCTGTCTGGCATGAACTTGAGAGGCTCAAGGATGATAGGTAGAGTTCTTATCTAGGTCTCAGGTTGTAAATGGGATTTAAATGACAAATGATAAATATTGGGGTGGAGACACAAATCCCATCTGTAGATAATTGGATATCACTTCTCCCCCCCACCGCCACGAAAAGTTCCAAGGAAGAGATGATTCATCCAAGGTGCTGTATAACATCAATAAAATACACACCATTCCTTTAATTCCTCTTCTTCTCCCCACTAACTTGACCCAGTTCTACCTTTAAAATGTAGCTAAACGGGAGAACATACCTTGGTACAGAGAAGAGCTCTTCACAAATGAAATTCAGGACAGATAAAACCCTCAGGAACAGTAGCGAGAATAGCAATATCATGAGGGTAGGGGGATGATCTGGGAGGGGGAAGGGGGAGAAATAGGGTACCCATCACAAGGTTGGATATATAGCTCCCCTTCCTGAAGAGGATGATTGATAGAGAGGTTAGGGTTTCTTTTTCATAGTAGTTTAAAGTATTACCTCCCTACCATACCAATTGATCTTCTCTAAAATCAATGATTCCTTCTCCCTTCAGTTTTCTCCTCCATATCATTGTCTTATGCATACATAATTCACTACAGTATCTTACAGATCACCTGGGCCATCAAAGAAAAAGGCTCAAGTTGTTCTGGCATCCGGAAAGCTCAAACTTATGGATTAATAGAAATGTGGGTGGAGAGAAACAGTGGACAGTGAAATATATGAAATATTAAGAACAATATTTAATTGCTCAAGGATTCACGAAGGTGGGAGGGTGGGTGAGTGAGGGGGGGAAAAAGAGGAATTTATACCAAGGGATCAAGTAGAAAATGTTTGGGAAATGATGACAACTTATGTACAAATACACTTGCTACAACTTATACGTGGAATGTTATAAGGCTGTCACAGCTCCCAATAAAATGATTTTAATAAATAAATATAAGGCAGAGGGGTAGACAAAGTTAAAAAGCACATATTAATATTATCATTGGAATTCCTAATTCAGTGACATTTGAATCCATGGTCTTCTTAGTCCCTGCAGCCAACACATGCCCACTTTGCTTAATCTCTTTGATTTAGGGTTTCATTTCACTTATAAAGAAAAAGGACAAAAACTGACTACCAATTTCACTCACTATTTTCTGATGAAAACGACGAGATGCATTCCCTATTGCTTCTCTTTATTTTTTCCTTTCCCCCCGGTCACATGAATTGCTACCAGTTGTTTTATTTCTCCTAGGATACTTTACCTGGTGAATCAGCTTCATTTCATTTATGTTAGACAAAAGTAGACAAGGAGGGAAAGGGAATAGTGGGAACACATTTCCTTTATCCAGAGCTTCCTGAAACAAAATATGGTGGAAGGTCAAGAAAGCACATTTCCTGATCAATAGTTTTCACTAAGAGGAGACAGTGCAAGGATGTGGGTGCAAAAGGGCAGAATAATCACACCTCCCCACATTGATAGACTTGACCTTTAGCTTGGGGGCCTACAGACAGAGAAACAGGATGAACCCTGAGATATGGAGATCACTTGTAAAGGGGAGGTATTCTGTGAAATGGCAGCCAGTAGTAGACAGTCTGCCATCAATGGGATCAAAACTTGAATCCCCATCCTAGGATGAGCTGTGTTCAAGACTACCAGCTAAAGGACCCCTTTAATAAACTCACTCATTCGGTCTAGACCTTTTCTCTGTATCGTCTTTGAACACACTCATGACTGGGACAAGAACCAAGCGAGGAGGGTCTTCAAATCTCAAGCCCCTTCTTGGTAGCATTCTGCCTCTCTATACCAAAAAAAAAAAAAAAAAAAAAAACAACAACAACCATTTACTACCATCATGTTAAGTCTGAGAGGAGTGAAAAGTCTCCACTTAAGGGACATCTCTATTGTTACTCTCAAGGGTCTATCCTAGTGGTTGTGCATTAGGCTGCTGAGCACAAGGTCAGCAGTTTGAAACCACCAGCCACTGCTTGGGAGAAAGATGAAGCTTTGGACATCCATAAAGAGTTACAGCGTAGGACACCCACAGGGGCAGTGTTACCCTGTCAACTCCGTTTACTATGAGTCAGAAATGACTTGTTGGCAATGAGAGGTAGACAGAATAATATATAAATTAGGACATCATCTAAGTAATGCACGACAGAGAAGCTTCTCCAATAAATTTGTCTTTCATTAACAAATCATTTCACAACAAAAAAGACCCCAAGCAACTTTGGAATATTTGCTCATGAATACCTTCTTTTCTGGTTCTACACTCCTCTTTTCCATCAGGCAAATAAATGTTTGCTTTCTCTTTAAATTCCTTTAGTTCTTTGCACAGTGATCTAGCTCTATTTTCCACCTGGTTTATAGATAAGCCTTTTCACTTTAAATCTGTTCATCTTGTGTGTGATCCAGATGACAGAAAGCAATTGCACTAAGTCCTTAACTTAAGTCTGTTTGCATACAAATGGCGCCTTCCAGGCCTAATTTACATTTCCCAAACAGGTTTTGTCTGGAAAATTCACTTTCCCTGAGACTTGCACCAGGGTGTCAATTTTCATCAAGGGTGAACCCATTAGTCTCCTTCATTTCCTGATTACTCAAGGCTTTATCAACTAGAAAGAATTTAGCTTGCCTGAATGATGAACAATCCATCCATTTCTCCAGATATGCCAAATTTTCTCTTTGGATTTAGCAGGCAAACATAAAGCCAGGTGTCTGCACCATAATCTTTGTACCTCTGATGGAATTGCTTTTGCTGAATTGAACTTTGATATTTTATATCTGTGGATTTGCATCCAAGGACTTTAGAAGAATCCATCTTTGGAAAACTCAGCTGTATTCGTGTTGAGGGTTGAGATAGCAACCTCATCTGCTCATAACTGTGTGTCTACAAATTTTGACACCATTCCATTTGCTTCCTGAGATGAAGAAAGTTGGGGGTTTTGTTCTTAGATCCCCACATGTCTTCATCAGTTTATGTCCTTGTAACTTGACTTTTGTGTCACATGAAATTTGAAACTGACTTTGTTTCTCCATTGGTTCTTTGGATATTCTGAGTCTAATTTAGCCTCAGCAAGCCAAATAAGGCATCTGCTGTGTCCTTATTATCTACCTTTGAGTAGGTCCCTGGCTCATGGAGTTCCCACACAAAACAAAAGGAAATGGCTTGGTCTTGTGGTGTTCCCAGGAATGGTTGAGTGCTGGATCATTGTGACTCAGTACACTCATTGGGTGATTTTTGGAAGTGAGTCCCCTTCTCCAGAAACATCACTGACACTTGGTTAGTATCATAGCAGGCAGCACACAGGCTTCTGTTGACAGATGATGGGTAGGGACTATGGTGAAAATCAAATGAAGTCTCTGCATGGAAGGTGAAAATTGTATCACAGTACCACTATCCAGAAAAGGGCTAAGTCCTGAGACAAGTCATGATGATGAATTCACATGTTTATTCATCAAAGGGATAACACATTTTATAATCAATATATATATTCTACCTCAAAATGTGGCAAACACAGTCACACATCTGGTGGTTTACTTTAACAGTGGAGAGGTGACAATGGCATGGTGTCTTCTCGGCATTGAAGAAGCTATGACATCCTCTGTGACCAGTAGAGTTTTTATACATTAAGGTAAACAACTTTGCTTAGTCAAACATTACGTCAATGGCCCTTTCTGGTAGTTCTGATAAGTTCTACCAGTGGGCATCTGGAGTTTGTTTGCTTGTATAAATAACAGGACTGTGTTCTTAACCTTGTACTTGCTTTTCACTGCCCTTGCTCATAATCAAAACCAAGCTTAAAACAAAAAAAAATGTTTAAAAGATTAAAGTAAAACAAAATGGAGTGTGTCTTTTCAATGTCAACCACTCATGTTTGCTCTAACCTCTGGCAGTTGTACCAAGCCTTAAATGCAGTATCTTAAACCTATCTTCACTTTATATACCTTTATATTCCTTTTAACGTCATCATATCTTCAACATCTTGGTGAATGTGGCAGTAGCATAATTTATGGTCAACTTGCAAAGGGTTAGAGTCTAGACTGTCAATCAGGTTCAGCTTGATGACCTTGTTTAAAGGGCATAAACAGCTCCCTGGGGGTCAGAAACATTCTCTGCTTGTCTCTGTGCTACACATTCCTGTTGCCAAGCGAGATGGAGCTACACTGAAAGAGACAGAATCCCGCAGCTGGAGGAGCCACGTGGAGACCCATCCGAGTGCTGAAATGATTCCGCCACCTCTGATCCATAAGACTTTCCACTCACTGGCCTGTAATTTTCCTGCATTCACCGTCATTGCATGTCTTGTGAGAGTCCGGTATCAGATATATGAGCTAATATCCAATTTATGGACTTGATCTGGACTGGACTGAGATGTTTTCTTAACATACAAGTGTTCTTTTATATATAGCTCTTTCTTATACACATATGGGTACCTATGAATTTGTTTCTCTTTTCAACCCAGACTAACCCTGGGAAGGTGTGTATCTGTGTATACATGTACATGTGCTTTCACTTGTGGAGGTTTATTGGTATCATGGGTTATGTACTGAGCTGCCAGTTAGAACTCACTGGTTGCTACATGGAGAAAGATGAGGTTTCCTACTCTCTTTAAGATTTATGGTCTCTGAAACTCATATGGGGTAGTTCTCCTGGATCCTGTACGTTTGCTGTGAGTTGGAATCGACTCAATGGCAATGAGTTTGGACACTGATCTTGTCTCGTCTTTCCGCTTTATTGTGTTGAATTACTTGTGCTATTGTGCGCCATTGAGTTGATTCTGTTTCACAGCAACCCTCCACAACAGATGAGAACTGTCTCATTGGGTTGTGTTTGTCTGCCTATCTCTGTCTCTGTAGGACAGAGTAGACCATCCCTTCTAGAAGTCCAAGCAGTAGAAAGTGCACTCTTTCTCCCATAGGGTTTCAGGGGCTTTAGTTTCTATGGGAGAAGGTTCCCAGGTCTTTTCTTCTTCTGACTCACTGAGTCACATACCTCTCGAGCCGCTGAGCCCTCAACCATTGTCCCACCAGGGCTTTTGTGGCAATGATAACCATCCTAAATCTCTTGGAGAACAAGGTGTATCTACTAGATACAAGTAGAAAAGTATCCCTGTTTACCATATTGACACAATAATTACTAATCGATGAAACAAATCAAATGTTTTTCCTTTCATCTCTGGTCAACTCAACATACTATAAAATTCAAAATAGCCTTGTTTAAAATAGGAGAAGTGAAATGGGTTTTTTCTCCTAATGAAACCAAGAAAACGGAGGCAAAAAATGCACTTTAGATTTTGCTAACACGGAAGCAGAAGACACCCTATTGTTAAACTCTGCTCAGTTAATCAAAACTTAAACAACATCACTGCTGAGAAGAGAAATTAAAGCAAATGAAAAAAAATGCTATTGTTAGGCCATATATCAGGTGTTCTTTTGGGAATAGTAGCTGATTTTACTATATGAGAGGGAAGGTAACTAACTAGCATTTGTGGAGAGAAAGCAATGTGTCAAGAATGCTATTTGCTACCCACCCTGTGAAGTATCATTAGCCGCCTTTTACAAATAAAGCCAGGGATGCACATACTTGGCTTTCTTGTTCAAAACAGCATGGTATGTATCTGAGACTGCGCTCTCCAGAGAAGCAAAACCAGTGGAGTATAAGTAAAGTGGGAGGAGGCATTTTAAAGTTCATATAAAAGCAGGCTTAAAGGATAATGAAAATTATCCAGGAATTTTTGGTGCCCCCATAGATACATATAGAGGGATTTATAGTCCAGGAAATGGCAGTAAGTTTCAAATCCCTGGCCTAGGTATCAGGCTTCTCTTGATCCACATGCTTGGAGGGGTTGACACATCCACACTCACTGGCTTCCTGGGCTACAAGAGTTGGCAACCCCCCAAATCTTCAAGTCACAATACTCACACTTCAAAACTGCATGTCTGAGGACATGCAAGATTGAGAGAATGGGAGCTCTGCAGAATGCCAATGTGTCTTTCATGGGGGACACACCCATGACGAAACTCCATTTTAACCGAGTGACTACTCATATGAGATCACACAAGAGTGGATGGATGCATGCTATCTGATAAGCTATCTAGAATCATAGCCTACAAAAGTTGAAAGATAACCTTACCCATCACGGCATGTGAAAGATATATCCAGAAGTCAAACCAGAGCCAGAGGAATTTTCATTACTAGGAGTGATCTCTTGCAAACCAAGGATCAAGCTTTGACATCTGTAGATTAACGTATGTGGGTGTCCATTATGAATGCAAATGGCCACTGTTGTCCAGAGAGGATGAGTCGGCTGATTAGACACAATAGTGCAAGACCCTGATGACTGGAGGACCATGTTTGCACTTAATAATCCAAGAAGAGTAGCAGCGGTGGGAACTCTGCGAGGCTGTGGCAAAGGGCAACTATCTGTCTAGGAAACCCACATGCTCCACTCTTCAGTCATACCCAGACATTATTCAGAAATCCAACTGCACTCCTGTTCTTTGAATACTGTGGTAGTCACTGATCTGTGTCAATTTCAGCATTGAGAGTGTAGCGGTGGAGTCTAGCCTGTCAATCTAGAGATAGCCAATGAGACCTCTGTGTGGGCATGGCTTTCTCTGAGAATTCTCAGAAATCTCGTGATATTTCCCCCATGGAGTTGAGAGGTTATAGACTTAGTCCCTGGGAGACACTCAACTGACAAGACAAGATGGCAGCATAGACCCTGAGTCCTAAGTACTGGAGGAGCCAGAGGAGAAGCCACATGGGCTTGCCCTGATAGAACCAGACCCCTGAAGTTGGAGAAACCACAGAGAGACCCCTGCAAGTGCTGAGATGCTTCTACCACCAAGGGATGCTGCAGATGGATCCTGAGCCCTAAAAACGAGGAGCCATGGGGAGACTCCTGCCAGTGCCAGGATGTTTCTACTGCCACTGGATACACAAGACTCTACACCCACTGGCCTGTGATTGTCCTGGTGTCATTGCCCACACTTCATGAGTCAGAAGGAGACTTTATAGACTGGTATGGGACATATGGACTAATATTGGACTTATGACCTTGGACTGGACTGGGTTGGGATGCTTTCTCAATGGTCCATTCCTCTTGTATATAAATCTTTCCCTTATATCCATATGTGTATATGAATTTGTTTCTCTAGTTTACCTGAACTAATCTCCCCACACTAACACAAGTATGGTGTACTCATTTCAGTCCATGGTGAACAACAGAAATGTACGGTTCAAAAAAATGTTCCTTTTCACTCTTGAGAAAGATATATTTGTTTTTTCTTGAGAGAGATCTGCAAGATATATTCCTTGAATTACTAATAAAGACAGTGCCTGATATTAAAGACTCCTTGCTGGAGAGCTATCAGTTGCAGGACCAGCAGTAGTTCTCTAGTGTTAATGATTGTCAGCACTCTCTCTAATGTGGACAGACAAGTACCCTGTCTTCCTGAACAGCTCAGGACACCAGTCTCCAGCATGGACCTCCTATGCTGGGAACTGTCAGATGGCAGAGGGCTTTCTCCACAGTGATGCTTTGTCCTTTTTCCATAAATCACCCTCTCACCTTGACCATTTCCTGTATGTAACTCAGAGGTCCATGCTTCAATTTTTCTATTCAGAAATGTCTTTATGAGACATATAAGTATATCTGGAGTCTGGGCTCAAAGGAGAATCCTTCAATCACACACAAACACACACACACACACAGAGAGAGAGAGAGAGAGAGAGAGAGAGAGAGAGAGAGAGAGAGATGATGCTGGATGCACTAGAAACTAAACTCATCCCTATGGAATTGATTCAGATTCATACTGAGCCCAGAGAACAGAATAGGGTGTCCCATTATAATTGTCCCTCATTGTCCCATGGATATGATGATTTCTTTCAGAAAAAAAACATAGGACTTGGTCAAATTAATTTCAGGCAGTAAAGCAGAAAGGTTCTATGGAACCAGTGAATCTAGCCACATTGAAGCAGAGCGAATTCCCCTTTTGACACCTCCTTTGGCACCCTGAGCCCTCCCTCTTCTCTGTCAATGCTATTTGGCACATGACCTGGCAGCCGAATTAGTGTTTAATCCCTAAAAAGTAGCGTTTGGGCCTTGTCCCCCCCAAGATGTGAACTGGAATTTTCGTCCCTCTGTGGATCGGAGCTGTACTTTGACAAATGATGGCTAATGATGATGAATATTCCTCCATTCATTCCCATCCTGTTTTCCTTCTCTGTGAGTAATAAATATCTGTCAATCATGGCATAGAAAATGCCTGATCTGTGCTCTTCTCCCTGAGGGGCCGTCAAAATATCTACGGGAAAAATCCATTATCTTTTTTATTTCCATAGTCCCTACACTTTTAATGCCCACTCTCGAGAGACATTGCAACTTTAGGAGGATCTGGAAAGTTCAATATGGTGAGACAGTCCATTTGGTGATAGTGACTATTAATCTGATGTTGGCCACTAAAGAAACTGTGGTTCAGAGTGGCTAACTAAGTTTTTCTAAGGATATGCAACTAGTGAATAAGGGAGTTGGGTGGTTAGTCCATGCTTAACTCTTCTGTGTATTTATCCCTATGGATCCCAAAATTCAGTGTACCTGGAGTTCTCTTTAGAAATACACAACAGTACAAGCAGTGACAAAGAGCATGAGATCTAAGATTATGAAAATGTTTAATATTTGGGAGGGGTCTAAGGACATAAGAAAGCAAGAGAATCTAAAGTACCAGGTGATAAAGTACTGAGTTGAACCAAAAGACATGCATTTTCTCGTAAAATATATTAAATGTACATATTTAAAATCAGTCACTGCAAGTATAAATCAAATCTAATCATAGACAGCATTTGAAATACAACAGGATGATACACTTTAGAGGACAGCTAAACCATTCTCTAATTGAATTCCTGCTCATTCCAGGATTTAGCAAGCCAGACTTTGGCTTCCACCGTTGTAGGTTGTAAAAAGAACAGCAGTCATCACAAACTTCATTAAAAAGAACTCATGCCATCAAGTCAATTCTGACTCACGGCCACCAAACAGGTCAGGGTAGAACTACTACTGTGCGTATCTGAAACTGTAACTCTTGATAAAAGAGGATGCCTCATCTTTCTCCCTATGAGCAGCTGATAGTTTTGAACAGCTGGCCTTGGAGCGAGCAGTTAAACGTATATGCACTATGCTACCAGATCTCCAACATTCTACATGGTGAAATGCAATTCAAAAGATCAGAAGAGATGCAGGAGATAGCTGAGGAGATGAAAAGGACAAGCTGAATCACAAGTTCTAGATCTGTCGAGCACTTGGCTTAGGTTGCTCGTCAACTGAAATTCTGAGCAACTCTAGCTTTACTTCCTTCCCCACAACTGTAAAATGTGAATAAAACTCACTTTTATGAAATAATGAAGATGGGACCCTTGGACAATGATTATAATAGTACTTCCAGTAACCTTTCATACAACTTAAAACATAATTCATTTAAAGGGGAAATGAATTATATGGTAGTTCATGGCAACTGACTAAATAAAGGTGTAAAGGTGAAGCAGAGGCTATCAATCAAGTCTCAGTCAAGGGGTGCCTTCGTGCGGGCATAGTCTGCTCGTCAGGAGGGAGCTGTGAACCTCCACTCTCTTACTCTTCCTTTACCTTCTGTTGACAAGCCACTCTGACACTTGTGCAAGCTCTGTGATGCAGCCACCACCATAGGATCCACGCAACTTTGCACCCACCGGCCTGTGAACTTCCTGCATTCTGCATCATTGCATTTGGCTGTCTGAAGAGGGATGAACAGACTTGTACCAGATTTATGGTCTAGTATTGGATTTATGGACTTGACGTGGACTGGCCTGAGATGTTTTATTGTCGCACATTTTTTTCATAATGTCATTATCTTTTATTTTTTTCCTCAAAGTAATATATACTCTAATTTTTAAAAGTTGTCTAATATTATAGATTTATGGTCCCCAATTTTTACAAGAATAACAGCAGTCATTCCATCAGGCCTCCTACACACTGTCGAAAGCTTGGAGCCCATTGACCACTCCCTTATTTGTACAACATAAGGAGCTCTTCTCCAGGAGAAGCCCAACTCGGCAGAGGAGTGGAAGAGGGCAGAATCATCCAAGCTATATGGCATAATCCTAGAGTCACGCTAACTGACTAGACATGCCTACACTGACATCCAGTGCATGCTGGCAGCGATTCATGCCCTAGACAAAGGGGTGCTGTGCCTGTCTCTCAGAGGATGATTTCAGTTTTGTTGGTGGAGGATGGACATCTTGCCCTCAGGGAAATGCTTGACTTTCGGTTTTATGTGTGCATTAAATTAGTTTTGTTTTTTTTTAACATCATTTTATTGTGAGGCTCTTATACACACCTTATGATAATCCATCACAAAATTACTTCTTGACATAAAGCTCTTTCTTATACATATTCTTATATTAAAAAATCTTATACTGGATTTGTTTCTCTAGTCAAGCCCTCCTAACACACAACGTGTAACTACACGTATCAGCCATAAATAAGTGGATTAAATTACATATGCTTCCCTTAGACATGCTTTTCAAATCAGTTGTCCATTGTTGTCATTTCTCCATTTATTTCTTCTCTTTTTCATCTGCTTTCACTTGCAGAGAGCAGCAAGGTGTTGTTTTGTGAAAACCAGCAGGTGGCTCTCTGACGTACACACACACCCCACAGAAAGCAAACAAACATCTCCCTCTCGATCCAGCTTACAATGCTCCTTTACTGGAGACATTTGAAGACTCATACAAAACCGATTGTCACCACCTTCTTCACTAATTGCAGTAGTAAGGAAACTTGAGTTTAGTTCTGTTTACAATTCCAAGTAAACAAGCCCAGGATTTCTTGCTATTTCCCACCAGCTTCACAAAGGAAATGTTCCCCTTCTGTGCTTGCTTAGAAAGCAGTAACCATTAGCACAAGCAAATTAGACCAAGAAACTAAATGTGATAGCTGTAAACCATGGCTGCAAGTCAGTTCCGCCAGGTTCAGTCATGGCCAGTGGAGCCAAATGTATTCAAATGGAGCCTCAAGTTGTGAAAGTGTAGGTCAACTAGATAGATAGCCAGAGTGGAACATTCAGGGGCAGGGGGTGGGGGTGTTGCATCCCTTGCTAGAAAACTCATATCTCTGTTATAAAGTTGGAACAATACACACACTCTATAGCAGCCATGACTCTTATCTGACAGAGTCAGAAATCATGGTTCTCCCTTTCAGAGGGAAAATGTGGTGGCGAGGGCTGATCTATTGCAAAGTATGTTGCTCTTCACAGATTTGGCAATGACCCTCTACTCTGCACCAACCTGCAGCCAGGGTGCACTATGCCTCTTCCTATACCCCTATTCTAGGGTATCAGTCCTTCATGCCCTCCCCCTTTGGACTGTTACTCTACTTCATTCAAATTTCAAAAAGTTGGATCTATTCTGATTTTGCTTCATCAGCCATGACTGATCAAACTGGTTAGAAACCCTACTTTACACTGCTTTAAATTGGCAGCATTTGTCTCTGGATGTTCTTACAATACTAAATAGCACAAAGATTTTATATAGTTGTTTTTCAGCTCAACATTATCTTTAGGATATTTATTTTATAGTCCCCACCCAGTTAAGCTAAACCATAATGAAATCATTTCAATATACACTAAGCCCAGGTTTTGGTCCTACACGATAGAGCAACATGTGACTATTGATAAGTAATCATGAGCCTCAAGCTTCGCAGGTATTTCATGCTATATTTACTGCTCAGTTGCAAGTATTACACTCAAAGTCAGAATTTTGGCTTACCAAATGTTAACCTGGAAGAATAGATTATGATGGTGCACTGCGGATTTCTAGATTTGAAGCACACACTGCTGTTTGGATAGAAGTTGTTTAAAAGACCTCTTTGCATTTAGCTTTTTAAATATAACTAGATAAAACTGGCTATCTCCTGCAACACATTTGTTTTCGCTGGAGGAGTTTTGCATTTACTGTAAATGTGGTTTATTAGGAATGGAATCTTACAGTTTGGAGTGTTACTCAAGGCTGGTAGCTGAATTAATTAATTACTTATCGTGGCTTTAAAGTTAATTTTTACTCGAGGCTCCACAATCATACATATTTTAACATCAAAAGCTTGAGTATTGAAAATTAAAAGTAATACTAAGAACCTTCCCAGGAAACCACATTTAAAATGGAGCATGTTGTTTAGGCTTTACCAGCTCTGCAAAGGGTGATAGTCAGTCAGTCTGGATTTTAGGAGGTATTTAAACATCAAACTGCTATGGACTCACACGTTAGCACAATTGTATGATGACACAAAACTGGACAACGTTCTGTTCTGTTGTACAGAGGGTCTCCGCGATGACTTGGAACTGACTTGATGGGATCTAATAACAAGCAACAACCTGACATAACCTGCGGGTCCCCTGTTGGTTTGCTCACCACTCAGGTCAGCAGTTTGAAGTCACCCCCTGCTCTGTGAGAGGACGATGAGACTTCCTCTGCTTGTTAAGATTAGCAAGCTTGGAAGGGGCAACTTCTCAAAGGGGCAGTTCTAGTCTGTTCTACTGCATCACTGAGTCAGAACTGACGAAATGACTATAGGTTTGATTTGAATCAGAAGGGCTAAGAGAGTTATTTATGGGAATGTTTGTCTATGAACTCTGCCTTAACTGCAGGTTCAAGTTCTATCCCCATGCCTGATGTCTATGAAAAAGAAGAAGAAAGAAAGAAAAAAAGAAAGAAAGACATTAGAGCAAATGAAGTCTCTAGTGTGTTGACCAAATTCGTGAGGGCCGTTCGAGTGAGTCAGGGAAGGATGGGTTGAGAACGTTTGTGTGAGAGTTCCCGAGTTAGCAGCTTTAACAACTCAAAGGCTGAAGATTTGAATCTACCAAGAAAGACCTTGGAAGAAATACCTGGTGGTCCATTTCCAGAAAATAAGCCATTGAAAACTCGACAAAGCACCAAAAACCAAAATCAAAGTCACTGCAATGGAGTTAATACTGAGTCATCACCAGTCTGTAGGACAGAGTAGTTTCTTAGTCTGTAGCTCCTTAGGAGAATAGAAAATGCCATCTTTCCCCTGGTGGTTTCTAACTGTGGACCTTGTGACTCTGAGCCCAATGTATAATCACTAAGCCACCAGGGCTCTTTCTGAGAGCGCAAAATCCTGTCTTTCTTCAGATTGGTATCAAAGTGCCAAGCTTATGGATCACAGTCCCACATGTAGCCATGACAGAATTCAGTTCTTCACAAATTGGAATTGATTCAAACTCAACTATTTTTGTGTGGCTCATGTTTTTGTGAATTAAAAAAAATGCATGAAGTATATAACCAGATAGCCTCCATACAATATGCACACCTCACTACCTATTTGTTTGAAATTTCTACTTTTCTTTTTTCACTCATCTTGAGGAAATTCTGCCACTCAGTTCAGTTGTCATTATCATGTGCTGATCTCCCCCAAATTTAAAATGCAAATAACATTCAAAATGACTGTAAAAGGGGGACAGATTA
The DNA here is from genome assembly GCA_004026705.1 of Nesogale talazaci. Lineage (NCBI taxonomy): Eukaryota > Metazoa > Chordata > Mammalia > Afrosoricida > Tenrecidae > Nesogale > Nesogale talazaci. Next base: position 38,569 of record PVJH01003117.1, on the reverse strand, counting down.
TCAGTTGTGCTTATGACAGGCCTGTGGACTATTCCCCTTTTCCTCACTAGACATCATTTTTCATGTGCCTGTGGAGACTATCAAAGCCACCCTCAGCCTCCTGCCATCCCTGGTCGATGTGCTGCTCCCCCACTGTGCTGAGGCATTCAGTAGATGGAGCAGCAACACCTTTCATTGAATCTAGAGGGGCTGCTTGAAAAAATATTGATCCAATTCGGTGGGGAAGATCCCCCCCACACCCCCCCCTCCCCAACCCCAGCCAACTCCCACCACCCCTGTGCAGCTGAAGAAAGGAAGATTGGTGGAAACTTTTCATAAAACAAAACACACCTCATTTCTCATTGGGACCATTAACACCCCTCTGCTCCCCCTTTTAAGCCAACTTCTTACAAATCGTTAACTTATTCCAATTTAACACGAAGAAGGGCGAGTAGACACCGTTGAAAGGTATTGCAGGAAGCACCTGTTTACTTCTGCCCTTGTACTGTTTGCGTACTCCCCAGAGAATCCAGAAGCCAGCTGCCTTCAGAATTCTCATGCTCTGCTTGCATCCGAAACCTGGAGAATTGAGATTAATGAAAAATACTTTTGCCACTAAAAATACCTTTCCCAAAGCAGTGATTTCCCAACCCACAATGGTTTAGAACGGCATCGTTTAACAATGTTTATAAGTCATAAAACATGCATTGGACTGATGTATGACTTTGTAGCTTTGGAGGAACCAGAATTGCAAACAAACAAACAAAAAGGAGGAAGGGGGAGAGAAAAGAAAAACGTTCTAACAGATGTGTTCACTACTAAATAGAACACACAACATGTGCTGCAAAATAAAAGAACCATTTGGCAACATAAAATATCTTGGCATCTGTGTTAGATTTGTAACAACAATAAAATATTGATATGGACCATAAAATTCAAGTTCTATATTCTCGTGCTTCTGGGTGACACTGTAAATGACTTTTTGCACAACAGAATTGTTCTTGTTCGTCAAAGATATTTTATGACAAACCTGCTTTATGGCATTGCATGATTGGCTCATTGTTTAAAAGTAGATGCAAAAAGTGGGAAATCCATTAATCCCAAAGCAAGTCTTATGTTTGACACTGTACATAAACAGAGAAGAAACCAGATAGTGTGGACTTATGGCTAGGAAGATGAATTTATAAAAATGTCTAGATAAAAAGGCTAATGAAATTTAAAATTGAGTTTCTCAGTTCTATAAGAAGTTGCAGATATACACATTCACATATACATGTGTATATATACATTTATATGTGCATTTATATGGGTATATATGAGTAGAGATGTGAGGAGTTAAGTGGAGCTGTCAACTCCCATAAAAATTTCAAATTCTCATCAGAAACTCAATGTAGCAATTCTACCCTTCCTCATAGGGACATTATAAGTCAGAATCCACTTGAAGATAGTGAGTTTGTTAATATATTAATGTGTTAGTCTGGGTAGACTAGCGAAAAATATCCAGAGACACTCATAAATGTAAGAGAGAATTTCATATCAAAGATTAATATACATTAAGAAAACATACCATGCCCATCTAGATCAAGTCCATAAGTTCAATGCTACCCCACATGTCAATACCAGTCCATAAATTCTGCTCTAAACTCACGCAGCCATCCAATGGTGCAGAATGCAGGAAGATCACATGCTAGTGGGTATAAAATCTTGTGCAAATAGTGGTGGTGGAAGCTTCTCGGCACTGCCGTGGCTCTCCAGGTGACTCCTCTAATTCTGGGGCTATGGCTCTATCAGGATGTCTCCATATGGCTTGTCAACAGGAATATCTCACAGGGGGGAGAGCAAAAAGTCTGTGTGCCCCACTTCCAGGGAAGAAGAGAGAAATTCCCAAAATCTTCAAGAGAAGACCACGCCCAAAAAGAGGCCTCGTTGCCTGAGGCATGATTGATGGAATAGGCTTTATCCCTTCTCAAGTTGACAGGAGATTATGGACCTGCCACAGACTACCTTTAGTCAATTTGAAACTTTCATACAACTCTTTAGTCATACATAATTTTCAAACAAACAGTCATAAAACCATATCTGTACCCAATAGAATAAAACTAAAATGCATACAATCCAATATGTGCCCAAGCCTCATTTAAGCAAAATATTCTGTAATTGAACCATACAGCAATGGCAAACAATTGCAGATAAGTAACATACCTTAATCCTATGAATGTATTTCCCCACCTATGAAAGTTTTCAAGTCAACCACTTCATGCCTTTATCCCCCCATTTTGGGTATCCAATTCTATACTGTCCACTTACATCCACCCAGTGCTCTGAGGCTACAATGATATTCTTTGATGAGAAGATTATCATTCCAGTGGAACTCCTGAAATCTGCATCCATAAGCAAAGTCAAATCAGGAAAGACAGTCCGTAAAATCAAGAGCATTATGCACCAGTTCACAGGCTCAAAAATCTTCTCTTCATCTGCACAGATTCTGGTCAACTCAATGTGGACCACCTCATTTAGCCTTACCGGGGTGCCCATTGTTCACCTCCCCTTTAGACTGTACAGCTTGATAAATTCTCAACAACCCTTTTCCCCTTGTGCCAGATCATGAACTTCAGATCTGTCAACTGGCTTTCATGTACTCCTCTAGTCCCTGTTAACTAGGTCCATGGGTCTCAGTGGGCAGACTCAATGGTCTATTTATTGCTACATTTTTCCCACGTCCACTCAACACGTTGGTCCGGATGATCACCTAGCAAGCATTTCAGCCTGCCCACAGGCTCCTTTTAATATTCAGTCCTAGAGTCAAGTTTTCTTCATGGTTCAAAATTTTTTTCCAGTTTCTGACAAAAAGCATGAGTTCAAAATTCATAAATCCAAATAGTTCCATTTGTTTTACAGTCTGTCAACAGCTCCCTTGATAGTGTCTTCACATTCAAATGTCCTGAGCACTCAAAATATTGAGTGGGGCTTATATGTTCAGAGCCTTCTTTGCAGGTATGTTCCTAAATACACTTAGCCTTTCAATTTTAATGGCTGAAGCTAATTGCTTTTACAAGCTCTCTATTTCCACTTCCCAATAATCATTTCTATCAATCATTATATCAACACCAATAGGCAGAAGAAAACAACATGAACCTACTACTGTCACACCCTAAACTCAATCCTTATCTAATATCTTAATTTTTATCTAAACTATCCCATTAGCACATAATATTGCCTTAGGCCTCAGGTTGTATTCCTTCAAGCCAGGGTCAGGCATTCTGTCAGCCCTTTTGACCTTCTATCAGCCATTTTTGACTGTGGACTGATTTGTGGCAGAAGGGGGATTGGTTTTGCCGCAATTATAATGCAACTGCTCATGCAGCTATCTCAGTGTGCCAGGTTTTGGCAAAACAAAATATACCTCCTTTGCTTCACATACCTCATTCACCTGACCTTGCTCAATGTGACTCCTTTTTGTTTCTGTGAATGAAGAGGGACACAAAAGGACAGTGATTTGATGACGAAGACGAGGTGAAGAAAAAGAAAGAGGGAGGTGCTGTCAGCCATACAAACAGATATGTTTGAAAAGTTTCCAAGGATGGAATTGCAGATTTGATGAATGTATGAAGTGTACTGGAGAGTACTTTAAGTTGGTTTGTAGACAAATTTAAAAGTATAGCTTTGAAAAAAAGTTCCAGATTTTGGGGGATACCCCCTAATGTGTGTGTGTATGTGTATACATAGATATACATGTATGGGTTTGATTCACTGCCAGTGTACCTTATGCTCAATTGCTTTGTCTGTCACTGGAGGGTCCCATGTTGCTATGATATTGGGTAGTTCTCAGCAGGACTTGCAGGCTAAGAAACACTGCGAAGGAAGGTATGGTGAAGAAATGCACAAACACATTTTGCAAAAATGCAAAAAATGAAAATATATTAGAGTGTTTGCCAAGTGCCCCATTCAATCCAGTTCTCATTGGGCCACCCTCAACCAAAAGTTCCTCTTCTCTAGGGCTACCTTGTATGGCTTTAATTATGGTCTCTGAATATGTTCATGTCTGAAACCAAAGGGTTTTTGTTCTGAAGAAGTTAGTTTCCTGCAGACAGAGCCCTGAATCTATTGTATGCCTTGAAATTTTCCCATAGCCATCTTGAGTATTTTACAAACATATTACTCACCATAAAACTTCAAAGTTAACCAGATCAAATCCTGAGGAGACAGGGAGAGGTAGCAGCTCTGTAGCAGTCATGTATTCTGGTGTCAATTTGATTAAGGGTGTAGGGATGGCATCTAGCCTGTCAATCTGGAGATAGTCAATGAGATCCTGTGTGGGCATGACTTTCTCTGAGAATCCTGAGAAATCTCACGATGTTTCCCCCATCGAAGTGAGAGACCTTTCACTCAGTTCCTCGGACACTGCACTACTGATAAGACAAGATGGCAGCATGCTGATAGATCCTGAGTCCTGGGAAATGAAGGAGCTTGAGGAGAAGCCATAGGGGCTTACCCTAATGGAACCAGGTCTCTGAAGCTGGAAAAGTCACATAGAGGCTCCTGCCACTGCTAAGATGTTTGTGAAGCTACAGAGAGGCCCCTGCCAATGTGGAGATGCTTCCATCACCATGGATACACAAGACTGCACCCACAGGCCTGTGATCATCCTGGTGTCATTGCATGTGCTTCATGAATCTGATGAGGACTTACGGATTGGTATCAGACATATGGGTTAATAACAGACTTGTGGACTTGGACTAGACTGGGTAGGGATGTTTCTCAATGTTCCGTTCCTCTTGTTTATAAACCTTTCCCTTATACACATAAGCATGTCTATGAATTTGTTTCTCTAGTCTTCCTGGACTAACATAAGCTCTCATCATCTCCCTTACACATTTGGGAAGTCAGAAAGAGGCAGTTTGTCTAGGAAAGACAGATCATTTGAAGCGGACACAAAAAAAGATGATTGGAAATTGGCCTGTGATGTCTTCCTTAAAATTCATGGAAAAAAAAGTCATTAAATCAAGCCCAATTCAGAGCAACCCTATAGGAGACAGCAGGCCTGCCCCTGTGACTCCCAGAGACTGTAACTCTTTAAGAGAGTTCTTTTGAAGTGATGATCTTGCGGATAGCAGCCCAGCTTGGAACCACTACGCTACCCAAGGTACTCCACAGACCTAGACAGCACAATGTTCACTTGGCGAAACCCTCACTGACTCGTGTGATCACTAAAAACATACTCCTCTCGCTTGTTAGCATAAAACTTGTATCAATGCTGTATACCTCCACTGGAATTCATGTACGTAAGCATTTTTTTGTATTGTTCTTTAGATTTGATGATTTCTTATTTTTTCTCACCTCTTGTCTTTCTACCGCGTCTGACAAATAAAACTTGATTTCTCCACTTTAGCTTTGCAGTAATCTCCCCCTAGGACATGTTCAACTGTGATCCTGGAGTCGATCATAATTGATCTTAGTGATTCCCTACTCATGTGCTGCATCTCTTGCCCAGAAATCGTTGCTTGTTTGTGGGACAATTGGGCATTTTTGATTCATAGCAAGGTAGAAGTGGACCATTGGGTTCCCAAGGCTGTAAGTCTTTACAGATGCAGACTGCTATGTGGTTCTCCCTCCCACAGAGCAGCTGGTGGACTTCCATCAGTGCCCTTTTCATTAGCAGCTGCTGTTTAATAACATGCCACCAGAAAGTCTTGGTTGTTTGTCAGAATACATTTTCTGGTATCTTTCTGGGAAATGGCCCATGGCAGACACTTTTACTTCACAACTTTGCCAGGCTTAATGTAGCTGCACATTACACCCCCACCCACTACCGTATTGTTTGACCAAGCACAAATATGTGGCTTAAGAAATCATCCCCCTAATTCAAGACGACATTTTCCCATGACCACCTAACTTCTAGACTTTTCTCTGAGAAATCCAATGACATTCTCTACCCTAGCCTTGTCTAAATTTTTAAAAGATATTTTCTTTATCTCAGATTTAGTTAAAAATTCCTTAAAGGTGCAAACTGTTGCACAACTATTTCATTGTCTATTGTACTGGCCCATAGTGGATGTTTAAAATTAGAAATATTTCTTGTAGTTAGTCCTTTTATCAAAATTCTGGCAAGAGAGGAGAGAGACAATAACTTATGGAGTTTTAGCAGCTGGATATTGAATCCCCCAGATTTGTTTTCTAATTTGTTCATTATTTTTTTGTTTTCCTCTCAACACTCACCTTTATTGAGTGTGTTCTGTGCTCATTCCTGGTTCCGTGGGTCTCTGAGCCTTCCCACAGGCTCCTCTGTGCCCTTCCCTAACTCCTGGGTCCCAGGTGATGACAAAGAAAGAATGGACAGTGAGGTCAGAGGCCAGGGAAAGCTAAACATGCAGCCATTTGCTCATCATTTTTATTTTGATTTTGGGCTCTCCTCAATTCTACTTTCTGGGAGATTATCTCAAGTTTATCTTCCAGCATTAACTTTACACATAATGTTTTTACCACTTCATTTTCCAATTGAAAATTCCGGCTGTTTTCTTTCAATCTTGTTTGTTTTCTGGCATTTACTCTTAGGCAGATTCCAGTTCTTAGTCATATTTGTAAAGATTCTCTTTTCTGGCAGCAGATATCAATCATCAGAATGTCTAATATTTCCTCTGTTCTTTTTACTTCTGTTTTCTCTGAATTCCTCTTGGCTATTCATGTTGTGTTTTTTTTTTCAATCACGGCCTTTCATAGAGAAGATTTTCCTGACGTACATAATGATAAGAGCATGTGTTATTGACTAAGAGTGATTGATACCCCTACTATCATGACTCCGGTCATGCCTTTGATGACAGACTAGACCAGAACATGCACACAGGTACAGATAAGAGATAAGACCTCACTACACATGGAATCCTGGCACAGGAATGGAAGTAGTAATACCAGGAGGGCAATGGAAAGGTGGGACGGGGAAGAGAGATTTGATCGCAATTACTGACGCATAACCACTATAACCACAACCACTCCAGTGGAATGAACAACTGAACACATGGGGGAAGGGAAACAGCATTTAGTGTAAGATAGGAAAATATTAATAATTTATAATTTATTAAGAAGTCATAAGGGTGGGGGGGGGAAGAAGAGCTGGTACCAAGGGCTCAAATGAAAAGTAAATATTTAGAAAATAATGATGGAAACATAGGTCCAAAAACGCTTGCTACATTAATGGATGGATTATTAAAAGAGCTGTAAGAGTCACAAATAAATTATCTTTTAATTTTAAAATGGTTTAAACTGAATAAGGAGAGAAAGTGAGAGAAGGAGATACCCATATAAAAATGTTTGCACTGTGATTGTCTAATGGCAAATTTAAGGCACTAGGAATAAAGGAATTATTTTTCCACCCAAGAGGATTTTTTTCTTATAGTTATTTTCATTAGCAGGGCCTACATTTAATAGGCAGATAGGCTCTATTTTCCTTTTACCTCTTGAAATAAACCTGCTTAAAATTTTACAAATGTACATTTAGATGCTAAAAAGAAATCAGTAATAATAGGAAAAATGTTTATTTTTTTTCCTACAGGGAGTAGTCATTGCTTCAACATTTATAATTTCACCTTAAATCATTTTCTTCTGTTTTCTTTAAATTTTATCTTAAAGGGAATATTTATTCTAAAAGTATCAAGGAACTTTAACTGTATAAAGCAAATAAACATGCCTCAAGACTGATATTCTTAAGTTAAATAGGATTAGAACTGCTGTTTAAAATTCCTGTAAATAAGCCAAGCATCTGTACCAGCATGTGAAGATGGCCACATTGACCAAAATAGATCACTGTTGTTACCATTTGAATCAAAGTAAGGGATTGCATTTAGAGAACTAGGCAGCAAAATGTACATAAAATGAATAAGGAAAACTTCTCTGTCAGTGTTTCCTAGGAAGGTGGTCTGGTGCTGGAAACTGCATATCAGCATTTCAAATAAAATCGGAGTAACCCAGGGTTGACTGATCTTATTATAGCTTCTAGACTAAGACACACTAAGAAAAAGGGTCTATCAAAAAGTTAGCCAATGATAGGCATATATATATATATATATATATATATATGGTAAAGCACTAAAGAAGCACACAGGCTTTGGGCCTATACTTGTCTTCCCTCAACACAAGAACCCTTTGTTCTAATAATGTGGCACTTAGTGATACTCACTGTCCAGACACAATCACTGAAGACAAAATGGGTGCATAAGCAAATGTTGTGAAGAAGGCTGATGGTGCTGGCTATTAAAAAATATAGCATCTGAGGTCACAAAGGCTTGAACTTATACAAATAGTAATCTAGCAGGGAAGCAACAAAGTTCACATGGAAGAAGCACACCAGCCTGTGTAATCATGAGGTATTGATGGAGCCAGGTATCAGATGATCAAAAACAAACAATCATGTCATGTGAAGGAGAAGGGTCAGAGTGGAGACTCAAAGCCCATCTGTTGATAATTGGAAACTTCCTCATAGAAGGGACACATGGAAGGGTCCACTCATCCAAGGTGCATTTTAGTACCAAGGAAAAACACAACATCCCTCTAGTTCTTTAATGTTTCCTCCCACAACTATCATGGTTCCATGTGGCAGTTATATAATCCCCTGTCAACTTGAGAGAAAAGGTAGAGTCTAGCCTGTCAATCAAATCATAGTCAATCATGCCTCTGTGTAGGGATGGATTTCTCCTGAGGATTCTTGGAACTCCTGTCTTCTTCCCTCTGTTTCACATTCCTGATGACAAGTCAAATGGAACTATGCTGATGGAGCCAGAGTCCTTAACCTGGAAAAAGTAGGTGGAGATCCATGCCAGAACTTCCACCTACTGGCATGTGATCTTCCTGCATTCAGTATCATTGCATGTACTGCAAATGTCTGAAGAGGAATTTAAGACTGATATCAGACATATGGACTAAGGAGTTGATATGAACTGGACTGGGATTTTTCTCCATTTACAATTGTGCATTTATGTAAAGCTGTTTCTTTTTTTTTTTTTTGGCATCACTGCCCTCTGGTGGTGGGAGTAGGAGGCCCAGCATTTGCTCCCAGCCGCTGCTGGAATTGAACCTCTATCCCAGGGGGCCGCAGTCCTGTGCACAACCATTATGCCACCGAGGCTCAGTCCATAAAGCTCTTTCTTATACACATGAGTGTCTATGAATTTATTTCTCTAGCGAACCTAGTCTAACACATAGCTGATCTGAACTAAGCTGGGATGCTTTCTTAATATGCAATTACTCTTTTATATAACACTCTGTCTAACATACACATGAGTGTCTCTGGATTTGCTTTTCTAGTCAAACCATGCTACGATACTCCAGTTCAGCCTCACAAATCCTGTTACAATGATGTATATACATTGGTATACGTATGAGCTTTTGACAAATAGAATCCAGAATAAGTTAACCCTTCAGAAAGTGTAAGGGGAATACTGATTCCATGAGGATATGAAAAGGAAGTAGAGTGGGGAGAGGGAACTGAGAGTAATGGTGGATGTGTAACTCTACTCAAGGGGATTGGATAAGAGAACTGTGGGTAAAGGCACGGACCAGACAGTGGAAGATAGGAAAAAACATATATAATTTGTTAAGGACTCATGAGGGTGAAATGGAAATGGAGGTGGAAATGGAGCCCTGCAAGGGTGGTTTATACATTGATCTGCAAACCTCAAGGTGTATAGTTCAAAAGCACCAGGGGATCCTCAGGAGAAAGGTGGTACTTTCTACTCCCTTAAAAAGAGTAATGGTCTGGGAAACTCAACAGGGACTGCTCTACCCTGCCAGGTAAGGTAGCTGTGAATCGGCATCAACTGAATGAGTGAATTTGGTTTGATTGGATTTTGACAAAAAAGGATCATGAAGATGTAAGAGCCAATTGGACAGCAACTAACACCAAGAGGAATCATGGAAATAACTGCCTGCAAAGGTATACTCAGTTTTAAAGCAGCCATGGTCCCACTGATAATGACCTTTGTGTCATCTCAGGGAGAACAACAAAAGTGCAACGGAAACTTAGAAACTTGGCTGCCACAATGATTAGACGCTCAGTGGCTAACTGGAAGGTTGGAAGTTCAGACCAGCCCTGTAGCTCTGTAGGAAAAAGAGCTTATCTCCTTCCATAAAGATTACAGACAAGGAAACCATATGAGGACGTTCCATTCTGCCACTTTGGTCACTTTGTGTGAGAATACAGCAAGGGACATGCCACAACAGGGCTATCCCTGAACAGTTGTATTAAGCTGGCTTGGGGGAAAGATAATGTAACAAAAGGGTGTGCAGTGGGTGGGTGAGGGGGGTACTTTACATAAAACGCAAATAAGGTAAACCCAAGTACTAATACATAGCCAGGAGTTATCTATTGTAGCTCACCAACATAGCTAAAATTCTAAGATGGATATATAATAATATGGGAAGACCTTTTCCAGGATGATTAAGCAACAGATGTAAATATGTTGTAATTACATAATTTTGTGTCAATTTGAGAGGATTATGAGTGAAGGGGTGGAACCTGGCCTGTCAATCAAAATATAACCAATGAGGCCACCAGGGCTCCTTCATTGACTGTTAGCAAGCTCTTTTTTTTTTTAATTGTGCTGCATGAAGGCTTTCATTTAGTTCCTTGGTGTGGGTTAGCCTCCTGAGTCCTATGAATTTGGAGAACCCAATGAAAGGCCTCATATGGGCTTATAGACTTGGATTTATGGACTTGATCTGGACTGGGACATTTTCTCAATATTCGATTGTTATTGTATGTACATCTCTTTATACACATATGTATGTTTATGACTTTGTTTCTCTAGTCTACTTGGACTAACCCCCCAAAACTTCAAAGCTTGACAGATATATCAGAAAGTCATTCCCTGCAATTCACCTCTTAGTTGGAAATGTCGCTATAATTATTCTGTCACAAAAATGATGGCCCGAGAGAGCACTGTGTGGCATTACATCATCTGTGACCAGATGTGACCATCAGCTTTTCCCTGGATTTTCTGCTGCACAGCTGAGACCAGGACAGAACATGAAACAAGACCTTGTTAAATATTCTGATAACTGAATAAAGGTTGTTGGTGGAATATGAAAAGTAATATTCAACAGGATTTTATAGTTTATGAAATTGAATGGAAGGAGATTTGGCTTGTGTGCCTGGCAGGAGATTGGTGTCACCATGACCACAAAGCGGAGGTTGTTTTTAAGGGTCAAGTGAGAAATATTAAAGGCTCCAATGTTCAAGATTAACAAGGAGTTCCCCTGAGCCTCCCATTTCTTTATAGTTGATCAGTTCTCACCTTCCCTTGGTGAATGGGAGGGGATATATACCACCTTTGAGGAGGTAATGTCACACTTTGCTTAGGAAGGTTTGCTGGGTCCCCTTCCCCTCCTTCTCAAAAGGAAAGCCTTAATGAGAAGACAATATACTAATAAAAATGTGAATGTACAGTAACACAGAATGTCTTCTTTACAGAGAATAACAATACAAGTCAATTGGTTAAAGATGTTAGCTCTCTCCTTCCTGCTGTCATTGAATGAGCCTAATAAGTAACCTGTGCATTTGCGGGCACATATGTTATAGTTGCACTTGCGAAGGGAGTTTGGTTTGTTTACATACATCTTGGGAAAGACAACATTTGTGATGTCATGATAAACAGGGTACTTAGAAACCAGATAATTTCCCTCGCTAATGATGATTCTCTCACACACACCAGCATGGAGTGAATGCCTACTAATAGCAACTGTGGAGGACAGGGGAGAACTGCCTTCGATGAGCTTCTGAAACTGTGCATTTTTAGGGAAGTAGACAGTCTTTCTCCCTCAGAGTAGCTGGGGTTGCAAATCGATGATCTTGCCATTAGAAGCCTGATGTGTAACCACTATACCACCAGGGCTCCTTCGCTAACTGGTAGCAAGCTATTTTTTGTTTATTTCATATATATATATATACACATATATAGATATACATATATTGTGATGCATACAGTCTTTCATTTATTTCTTTAGTGTGGGCTAGCCTTCTGAGTCCCATAGAGTTAGAGAACCCTATGAATACTGACTACATTGGGTCAGTATTATAAAACTAATAACTAAATTTTGGCTAATTGTGAGCTAACGAAGATAATGGCACTATAGAAAACTTCTTTAAATACAGAACATCTAAGGTCCTGTTGTTGATCTCTTCCCATCCCAAGTAAAGAAGAATGATGAATTTTTTTTAAAAAAGCACACGTGTAAATAATTACCGTATATACTATAGTACACGCTGACCTGAATACAGGCCAAGGCACCTAATTTTACTATGAAAACTTCAATTGAAATGTGCTGACAAAATTCAGCCTATACACAAGTGTATCTGGTAGTCTAAAAGACTAATGGTTCAAGAAAGCTTTCATCTTTATGAACAAGAGACCAGAAGGGTTAGACCATGTTCTAATCATACTAAGAAGTTAAAGTAAAGAAAGTCTGCAGTAGCCAAGAGTCAGTGTCTCCATCAACTCCATCATCCATAGATCTAATACAAAAAAAAAAGCACTATGCAGCCATATCTGAGAAAATACTAATGCCACTTTAGAGTAAGCAAGAAGATGTGAGCAATATGCATCTGATCTTATGGAGAAGTTGAGGGCAGAAAAATGAATTACCATATAGACAGTGAGGAAGGATAAAGACATCCAAATTGTTATCTGCGTGTGCTACAAGAGTTGTGTTTCTGGTCAATATTCCACTGCTAACTGCTAAGTTGAGGGTTCAGAGCCACTCGCCATTCTCCAGGAGAAGATGAATATGTCTGCTCCCTTAAAAGTATACAGTGAAGGAAGCCTTGTACACTATGAGTGGGATTCTGGGGTTGGTTTTGCTCTATGGCAGGTATGTTAGACTGGGTAGACTAGAGAAACAAATTCATGGACACATGTATATCTATAGGAAAGAGTTTCATATAAACGGTCATTGTATATTAAGAAAGCATCCCAACTCTGTCCAGATCAAGTCATTAAGTCCAATCAATATTAGCCCATGGTTGACACCCATATATAAAGTCCTCTGCAGACTCATGAAACACCTGCAAAGATGCCAAATGCAGGAAGATCACAGGTCAGAAGGTGGGGAGTCTTGCAAATTCATTGTCAGTGTAAGTATCTCAGACCTGGCAGGACTCTCCATGTGGCTTCTCCAGGTTTAGGGTTCTGGCTGCATTAGGGTAGGTCCATGTGATTTCTCCTCAGGGATGTCTCCCAGGGAGTGAGCCTTGTCAATAGAGTGTCTCCAAGGGAGTGATCAGAGAGAGAGAAAGAGAAAAAAATCTTCTGCCTCCAAGTAGGAAAAAAACAGATTTTCCAGAATTCTCAGAAGAAATCCAGGCTTACAAAAAAGGCCTCATTGTCTATGATCCCATTGATGGGCTAGACTCCACCCCTTCTTTATTAATCCTCTTAACTTAAAAGTGACACCAAATTATGTAACTACCAGAACAGGTGTTGCTTTTGTAATCCTGGAGTCATTTTGCTGACGAAGCAGGAGTTGCTGATAAGGGGAGTAATGTTTCCACCCCCCCCCCAATTAATCATAACAAATGTACTCACTAGTGACTCAAGGCCAAGGAATAGTTGGTGAAGCTGACAGACTACATATTTTAAATTGTTTTTAAATCTAAGATTGTCCTATAGGGGGTTTCACCCTCTGAAACTCATTCCCTATTAGGACTCCACTTAATCTGACAACAGGGTGACAATGAGCACAATGTGTCAGATGCAGACACCTACCTGTCCATTAGGTATTGGACTGGAACCATCCATCCATCTTACTGAGGCTACAGAATGAAAAGTGACTGTTACAAAGCAATGACTTCCAGGTGTTGTTTCTCTAGGCCTGTTTAAGATTAGTGATAAGAAACTAGTTAGACCGAGTGTACTTTTGTATACCCTGGTAAAATGTTCACTGCTAAGTGTATAAATGACGCATGAGGGCAGAAGCAATTCTCCTCAACCAGGCTTTCATCCCAGTTGCACATTGGCATTGATTTGTTTGTCTGTTTGTTTATAATTTGGATGGTAATATGCACCACCAACCATATGTCTGCTCACACTTTCTGCAAAAACAGTTCAATAATATTGGTTACATACTTTCTGCTGTGTCACAACTTTCACTCTATTTCCCCATATTGTTTCACCACTATAACTTTAGGCTGTGTGCCCCTTGAAGTTCTCTAGAGCATTTATTGATGCCCTGAAAAGACCCCAAACCACGCATTAATCTGAGAAAGAGATGAGGTCATTTTCTCAAAGAGAATAGCCATTTCATACAATCATAATGAGTGCATGGCCATAATCAGGGGACAAATATATGTTAAGTTCTGACCACTGGTCAGGCAAAGTAGTAGATGTGCAAAAGAGAATGGCAAAGAGATTATGCCAAGACCCTGGTTTCACACGTTTCTAACATACTGGCCAATCCAAATGTTGATACAATTATTATAGTTTATTTAGGAGAAGTATAAGGTACTCTAGAATGAAAATAAGAGACTCAACTTGTTCTAGGACTAAGAAATAGCTTCTCTGAACTAATGATATTTCAGGTAGACACAGGTAACTAGGCACCCAAAGACAGGGAAAGGGCACCCTAATCAGAGATAAAAGCAGGTAGAAGGCACTAGAAGATGTATTGTATCATGTGTTCAAGGATCTAGTGGAATGTGTGAAGGAAAGAGTGTGAGGAGATATGTACAGTGAAGATGGCAGAAAGTTGGTTAGGTGGAGTTTTACAGACCTGCCTTTGAATTTGCACCATAATTTAAGGATTACACGAAGTTGCCATTTTTATTTATATGAAGTTTTATTCTAGGCGATGTCATAATCAGAAATGCATTTGCAAAGATGCCTCTGTTCTGTGGAAAATAGAATGAATAGAAATGCAAAGCAAATTGTAAGGAAGACATTTACAGCATTAAAATGTTTATCAGATGATTTGGAGGAGATGGAAGTGGGGAGATGAGGCTGGAATGAGAAATGTTGCATGCTTATTCAATAAGAATTGGATCTGGGAGAGAAGTAAGGTAGAAAGGGGAACAAATTATAGGAATCTACATATAACCTCTTCCCTGGGGTACAGAAAATGGGGAATTGGGGGAAGGGAGACATCAGGCAGTGCAAAATATGACAAAATAATTTATAAATTATCAAGGGTTCATGAGGGAGGAGAAAGCGGGGATGGAGGAGAAAAAATCAAGAGCTGATACCAACAAAGTAGAAAGTGAATGTTTTGAGAATGATGAGGGCAACAAATGTACAAATATGCTTGACATACAATGGATGGATGGATGGGTGGTGATAAGAGCTGTATGAGCCCCAATAAAATGATTCTTAAAAATTGATCTACTACAAAGGTAAGGGAAGTAACAAAGGAATCTCTCAGATTTATAAAATGAGCTACTAATTGAGTAAAAATACCTTATTCCAGCTTAAGGAACACTGATGGACCTCCAAGTTTGGGGCTGGAATGGAGCAATTTCGGGTAGGAGACGCATTAGGAATTCCATTTGGAACAAAATGAGTTTTAAATGCTCAAATGAGCTGACTAGTCACCAGTTGAATAAGAGAGTTGAGATTCAGAAACAGTGTCTGGATTATATGTCTGCATTCTTAAATCCTGAGCATACCAGCAGCCCCAGTGGTACAAGGGTTAAATTCTTGACTACTAACCCAAAGGTGGGCAATTTGAACCCACTCGGTAGCTCAGTGGGATAACCTTAAGATGTTTTCCTGTGAAGATGACAGATTTGACAACCAGATGGATACTCTATTACATGAGGTAGCTATGACTCAAAATAAGCTTGAAAACACTTAACAACAAGCACAAAGAATATCAATGACAAACTTAGAGATGGCATAAAATTATCTAGACAAGGAGCAGAGAATTATAGAGCTATACGTGAGCTCCAGAAGAACTTCAGTAAATGATCAGAAAATAGACTAAGGACTAATGGAAACTAATGGAAGATGATAGCTTCCGTTCTAGGAACTGGGTTAAGAGTGGTAGCTGATAATTGAGATTGGCTCTAGAGGGCCTAAAGTAAAAGGCAAAGCTGCCTGGGGATAAAGACATAGAAGTTTAGCATACACAGAAAATTTGTATGGCTTCAATGAAGGAAAAGACTATGAATTGACGCAGTAAAAAGGAAACCATGAAAGTTAGTTTGGGATCATATCAAGGAAAGCCTTGGTTCAAATGATTGACTTTTTAGTCAATTGGTATAGTGTAGCAAAATAGTGAAGCGCTAGAATGTTTGATGGTTCATGCATCACACTCATGCAGAACACAGGTCTGGACATCTGTCCTGAAAGCCTTGGAAACGCCATGAGGCATATCTGCTATGCACTCACAGCGTTGTCATGAGTTGGGAGTGATGTGAAGACCACTTACAACATAGTGCAAAGAAAATCACTTCAGAATCCTGTTAAATGGGCTCCCCTGCAAGCAACTACTGTGAACAGGAAGATAAACCCACTGCCTTTGAGCCGATTCCAACTTTTTGTGACCACATAGGGCAGAATAGAATGGCTCCATAGGGTTCATGAGCCTGTAAATCGTCAAAGAAGCAGACAGTCTCAGTTCTCTCTGGCAAAATGGCTGAGGGGGCTGGGGTTTGGGGGTATGTGTGTGTGCAAACAGCTGATCCATTATGTGTAACCCTCAGTACCACCAGGGATTGGGGCACTAGTAGTCGTACTCATTCCTTTTGCAGTTAGTCTTATAAGAGCATAAGTCCGATGTTTTGTTGTTATGCAAATCAGTGGTGTCTATTTACCATAAAATGGATCCTATAAATAATATTGCAAAGATGGCTTTTTGTCTCCTACTTATATCAGGGGTTGCTTGAAAGGCAGTCTTGGGTAAAAACCAGTTTGAAAATGTTTTAAAAAGAAATGTTGTCATCAACTCATGGTTTAATTTCCAGCAGCCACATACACTTTTTAAATTCCCCAAGGTGTTGTTTTCTTGTTCCACTGAGCCAGCGTCGGCCGCCTTGGAAATCAGTCAAGAGCTGGAATTGACTCAGTACCCAGCACAGTGACCGGAGACATTAGCTACAGTGGCAACCTAATTGTAATGTAATTCCAGTAATATACGCAGTAAGCTCCGAGCACAATTTAGGATTCCCTGCCTGGAGTTTCAGGAAAGCCATGCTGTTATTGTAATGAACCCACTGCTTTGCTGTTCCAGTTTTAGTCCTTCGTTTTATTGCTGAGGATGAGTTACTTGGTTTTTTCTAAAACTTCTCCAAGACAAGGATGTGGTAATGGCTTTGCATACCACGAGGATGGTACTTACGAATCTCAGTATGTGTTCATGAGGACCAGGCTTTTCACACTTCCTTTTGCACAGATTGTGTTATTTCATCTCCTGACTTGGTGGGACTCTTAGATACAGGAAAATTGGTGGTTCAAATCTACCTACTTCTCTATGGTTGACAAAAGAAACTCTGCTCACACAAAGATGCATAGCCTTGCGAGATGTACATAGGCTCTCCTACTTTATGTTCCTTTGGACGCACCTCGTGTCCCAATCATCCTTACTCACTGAGGTCACCAAACCAAATAACTAAATACCAGCCTCTCTGATTTTAGTCTCTACATTCATCAGCTTTCTTCCACTTTTAGTAACACCAACCTATCGATGACTCAGAATCAACTTCACGGTCATGGGAGGAGGGTGGTGGGATGCCCATGCCACAAGTAGAATAGTATCAGCATCCCACAGTGAAATAGCATAAGCCACAGTCAATGAATGGAAGGGGCAGAATTCATTCTGACTCCAAAGTTGGTGATGCTGTCAGATTATTGGATTCTCTTGCTGTTCTTAAAACAAAACAAATCAAAAACAAAACAGCATAAATTTAGAATCTCTCTGCTTCAGCTCAACAGTTGGAAGATGCACCAAATAATTCATACTTTTGCAGAATGAGTTGGGGGTGCCTGTAAGAAAGAAGTCATAGGGGAAAGAAAGTATGATATGAGAGAGGAAAGAGGAAGGAGGGAGAGTGAGGAAAGAGGGAGAGAGAGGAAGGAAAAGAAGATGGGAAGAGACATGGCAACACACATGGAAATGGGCTGAGCCCCTGAGGAGAACCTTGAACCACAAACCCCGTTTGTGATAAAACAAAAAACTAATTATTCGGCAAAGCAGGTGTCTTTTCATCCATTTAAAGGTAGATATGTCTAATCATTAGAGAAATGGTGTTAAATTCCTTTTAAATGCCTGAGTCTTCAAAGCAGAAATTCAGATCTTTTCATCTAATTTGAGAGACAATACAAAATTGTGTTGGCTCTACCTCTTTCTAGCTGTGTGAACATCTATAAATTGTTTGAACTGTCAAAGCCTCAAATTCAGTTTTTGCAAAATGGAGGGAATGCCATGCAATTTGTGGAATTGGGGTAAGGATTCTATCCTATGATGCTTACATGAGGCTGAAACTGCTCACGTAAAATAGACTCCATTCGACTGTGGTGTCAGTGTCCTGCTATTGCTGTTAGCTGCCATCAAGTTCATTCACGCTCATAATGATGCTTTGTACACCAGGATGAAGCCCTATCTGGTTCTGAACCAAGCTTACAATGATTGTTATGGCAAAACATTTATTGCAGCCACTGTCATTCCTTGAAGACTTTCCCCTTTCCACTGCCCTTCTTACCTGCCCTTTCCACTGCCCTGCTTACCAATCATGATGCCCCTTTCCAGGGAGAAGTATCTCCTATAGCACATCTAAAGTATATGAGATGAACTCTCACCATCATCACATCTAATGATCCTTCTGACTGCATTTCTTCCAAGATAGATTTGTTTGTTCTTCCGATATTACATGGTATTTTCCATATTCTTCACCAGCACCATAATTAAAATGAATTGGTTCTTCCTTGGCATGATAGTTACATACTCTTGTGTCAATTTGGGACTTGAGAGGATATGAATGAAGGGGTGGAGTCTGGCCTGCCAATCAAGATAAAACTAATGAGGCCTCTGTGTGGGCATGGCCTTCTCCTGAGAATTCTGGGGACTCCTGCATTTCCTCCTTGGATGTGGGTGACACACACTCTCTTCTTACTCTGTTGGAGATGCTCTGCTGACAAGATACATAAGACTACGCTGATAGACTCCATGCCCTGGGCACTGGAGGGGCAACATGTACCTACCCTAATACACCCCTGGGAGCTGGAGAAGCCACGTGGAGACACCTGCCACCATTGAGATGCTTATAGCACCATTGGATTCACAGGACTTCCCACCCATTGGCCTGTGATCTTCTTGTCAATGTATGTGAGTCTGAAGAGGACTTTATAGTTCAGCATCATATATATGAGCTAATATTGGACTGATGGGCTTGTATTGGACTGGGTTGGGATGCTTTCTTAATGTACAATTACCCATTATATAAAATTCTCTCTTTTACACATATGTGTGTCTATGAATTTGTTTTTCTAGTTTACTCAGATGAAAACACTTGGTCACTACCTTATTGAATGTCCAACTATCACATGCCTATGAGGTGATAGAAAATGCCATCATTAGGGTTAAGTGCACTTTACTCCTCAAATAATATCTTTGTGCAGAAGCTTTACCAAGTTCAATGCCTCATGTCTTCCAGTGTGTTGTACTGTGATGGTTTGCCTGTGCATTGCTGTCATGCTAAAATATGTGTCATTAATATTTCACACAACATCAGGGTCACTCAAGGTGAATAGTTCAGCAGCGCTTTCACACAAAGGACCTCAAAGAAGGGATAAGTTCTCCACTTTTAAGGAAAAGTGAAAAATTTGAACAGCAGTAGAATACTGTCAGATACTGAAAACCTCACGAATTGCTGTGGAATATTTTATCAACTATAGTGTCAAAAGAGGAGCCTCTCAAGTTGCAAAAGATCCCAAACCAATGTGATTGCTCCTGGTTCAGTGCTGACCCACAGTGCACAAACAGGGGACGGTAGAACTGTCTCTATTGGGTTTGTGAGATCACAACTCTTTATCGGAGTAGAAAGCCCTGTCTTTCTCATTTAGAGCAGTGGAGAGTATTGAACTGCTGATCTTACAGTCAACTGACAAATAAATATGTAGCCACTATGCCAAATATACTCAAAATAGGACCTGGAAGAGCTGCCTCCTTAAAGTAGAATTGACTTGACCATTATAATAGGATAGTTTTCATCAATTAGGTTCCATTTTACGTGGAGTACCACTGCCCTCCGTAAAGTTTTCCTTGAATGATATCCTCAGAGCAGATCAGCATGGCTTGCTTCCAACCATTTCTGAGTGGGGGTGAAAATTCAACCTCCTCATTCGTAGTGGAACACCAAACCATTAGTGCTTCCAATGCCCTCTTCTATCTCTAAACTATCACTAAGAAATATAGTAGATTTTTTAGCTCTCAAAGTTAAAGAACTAAGGATTGGACACAAACAAAGTGGATATATGGGGGCTTACAGACTTAAAACTTAAGAATTCAGTACCACCCAGTGTCTTACCCACCCAGCTTCCTCTCCAAGATGGACCCCAAATTGCTTTGCTGGATTCTTAAAGTGCCCCTGGGCCCAGTTGGACCTCCCTTACTCTATCATGCTCCAGAAATTGCTTTGGTAGAAGCCCTTTCATCTGACAGCACAATCTGACGGATCACAGCTGCTCAGAATGAAAAACACAGTAACTCCCATCCATCACTAGTGAAAGATCGGAAAACAATTGGATGGGTGTCCTGAGCACCTTGGTCCCCACCACCTCACTATATTTGATACTGCTGCTAATGGAAGGCGAGGGTAAATGCCCTACTGTGTACAATACCAACAGCAAGAGTCTTGATAGATAAATGCAGGCACTATGAAGTTTATGGATTAGCCATCAGGGAAAGCCACCACTGTGTTTGCAGACAGGTGTTCAATGCCACCCTGGATAGCCAGGCACTAAGATAACTAAAGCAAACACTTATGCTCAGGGGAAGGGCTGAAATTGATCTTTAATGCTTGGGTCAGAGGAGACCTTTAGTTCAAAGGATGAAGAATGAGGTTCTCTAGCATTTATGGTTTCCCTTGGCTAGGTACTTTCTATCTGTTATTGCAGGCAAGGCCTTCATTGATCTTTTCTCCCAGTTGTTATTTATTCTCTCCTTTTAGCTGCAGCGAGAGAGGAAGATGAAGGGTCCAGGTACTTTGTCATTCTCCAATGCATCTGAACAGTGTAGCACTTTCTAAATAAGAAAACCAATCGTGATTTCCCCTAGTGCTGTCCACTGGATTTTGTTATCCTTGGGGATGCAAGGGCTACTCCTGGCGGACAGAGCATGGGGCCGGCTAGGATGGGGCATGTGATTGCCTTGTACCAAACCTGCCCTCCATTCCATATAGGATTTGAGCTACATACAGCTCTTCAAAACAGAGCTTGTCCTTTTCCATTGGTGCATTATTCTCTTTTTCTATGTAAGTTTTTTTCTCCCCCAATTGATCCCCTCACAGAAGCAACTCTGTCACAGTGCACTTAAAGCAATTATGCCTCTGACATTAGATAAACCTATGTCCTAATTCCAGTTCTATCACTAATCAGTTATGCCATCTGGGTAAGAGTATAAAATGTCTCTGTGCCTAAGTATCCCCTCCATCAAATAATAATACCAGGACTCCATGTCCAGGGTTGCTATGAGAGAAATGTTTGAACATAAAATGCATAGTACATGGGCTGAGCCCTGGTGACGTAAGTGGTTGAGTGCAGGAATGTAGCCTGTGGACTTGGAGGTTCAAATCCACTGGCAGCTCTCAGGAGCGGCACTGGGTAGTGCCTACGACCACCAGAGGCAGTGATGCCAAAAAATATGCATATAGTAATAACTCAAAACTTACTTCATCTCCCCTGGATAATTGTTCTGATCCTATATCTTGATTTGAATGTCTAGGTCTAGCTGGTAATATTTGTTTAACTTCATATGAGAATGACCCTCTTCCTTGAGACATTAAATGCCTAGAGATGAGAATTCCAGGAGTTAATTTTGTATTCTTGTGGCAGTTACATAATATGGTGTCAACCTGAGACAATTAAAAGTGAAGGGGTAGAGTTTAGCCTGTCAATCGAGCCATGGCTTGATGACGTCATTTAGTATATCTAAGGATATAATAGGTCACCAGAGGTCAGACCCACGCTCTCTGCTTCTTCTTCCTATATCAAGACACATGGAGATCCCTTGATGGAACCAGAGCCCTGTAGCGGGAAGAGTCATGTAAAGATCCACACCAATGCTGTGATGCTTCCACTGCCACTGGCTCACAAGACTTTTCCCCCTCCTGTCCTGTGAACTTCCCTTGCATGTGTTGCCTGGGTCTGAAGAGGAATTTATAGGCTGCTATTGGAAATATGGGTTAATAGTTGACTTCTGCACTTGATCTGGACTGGGATGGGGTATTTTCTCAACATACACTTGCTCTTTTATATAAAGCTCTTTCTTATACACATATGAGTATCTAAGAACTTGTTTCTCTAGTCTACCCTGAATAATACAATTCTTCATACCTGATGTCATGAAATCTGGTGGCACTGTGATTTAGTCATTGGACTACTAAACCAGAAGTGGGTCAGTCAAGCCCACCACCTGCTCCACAGAAGAAAGATGAGGCTGCCTACAACCTCAGAAGATCTAGGTAAGTTTTTTGTGAATTAGAAGTGATTTGATGGTAAGGAATCTGGTTGAATTTAACACTCAATGCAGAAACTACAGCAGTGACACGATTTTCTTTGCTTTCCTTCTTTGGTTTCTTCAACTACCTGAATCATTTCAATAAACATTCATTAGCTTGACCCTGCTCCAAGCGCAGAAGTACTGCAAATACAGAGAAAGATTTGATGTGGCATTAGGAATTCACTGTCCAGATATATTTGCAAATTAATAGTTTCAATGCAATGCTCTATATTCTAATAGAGAGGGATGCTTATGAAGATGCATGAATATAAAAAGAAATGCAATGCAGCCAAGAAAGGAGAGGGAGAAATAAAAAAAAGCCAAGGAAATGAAGCTGATATGCAAACTGAACCTTGGAAGGTAAGGATAAATAAGTCAGGTGAAGAGAGGGAAAAAGGTAAGCCTCACAGGCAAAAGGAATAACCTTTGTAAATGGAAAGGAAGGATAAAATGGCATAGAGAATCTAGGGCATATCATGTACTTCCTCCTCTACCCATCATAAATATCAAGGTAGTGGAAGAAGATGAGCCTTGAATGGTAGACAAAGGCCAGATCACAGAGGACCTTGGGTGTCACGATGGTAAAATGCCAAATGCCTAGGAAATACAATGAGATACATTTTTAAAACAACTCAGCCCACAGTCAATCTTGACCAGCTGTTTAATATAAGAAGATGACCTATATATTACAATCTTCCTGCTAGAATGGCATAGCTAGGATTCAGCTGGGAGAACAATTGAAGTGTTGGTATTCAAAGTGCAGTTCCCATCATGAAATACCTTACAGGTCGGAGCCACAAAGCAGAGGAAATAACAAAGTGCATAGATAGCAAATTGCCTTGGTAGGCAGAGAAAATGGAGCATGAAGTTGGAATTGCTGCTAACCTGTCACAAAGTACATGACTAGGAAGAAAACTTACCTGTGGAGGGGTTGCAGGAGCATGTTGGCACATAGTAATGAAAATGAAACCAGCAGGGTCAGCCCTAGTCAAATCCCAGGAACCCATGATTAAGAAAGTATGAACTGCAGACTTCTTTGTTTAATGTGACACTCATGTATAATTAGAGATGTGAACTGAGTCCTTAACTCTAATTGTGATGATAGATATATCTAGAGTAAGATATTCTTTCACTTTACCTCTTCCTAAAAGATCTATTATGACTTTATTAATGAGGATTAAATGGACTTTAAAAAAATGCTTTGCTTCTCTGCTTGATACTGAAGGTTGTTTTAAAAGTCTGTTCTGTAGCATCAACAAATGTTTATTCAAGTGTTTTGTGAAATATCACTCTTTTTCCAAAAACTCTTGTAAATAATATAGAACAAATTAGCGTTGTATAATGTACCTGATTTGCTAGATGTTTTAACCTTTTCTGAATTAGGTTGGTATGACGTGGCAGACTATTGTTCGACAGGCATCCTACAATACTTTGGACCTTATTAAAGTTATGGCTTTGTTGTTTTTGCTGCTGTTGTTGTTTTTAGGGTTAGGGTCTGTTGAGTTCAACTCACAGTTTCCCTCTGAACATCAACCCCACCCAATCCTGTGTCATCCTCACAATTGTTATATTTGAGCCTATGGATGCCCCTAACTCATCCCAGAGTCATGCTTTTTTTTCTCTGTCCTCTACTTTACTAAATATGACATTCTTTTCCAGAAACTGGTATGACTTAAGTCTTCAAATTCTTAAGAACCTTGAAGTTCAAAGAAGGTGTTCCTTGCCCACACCTGTAATCTAGTTAGTCTTACAGATGTCATTTTAATTCAGTTCTGTCTAACTCCAAAAGCTGTGTTTTTCTATTACGTAGCACTTGGCAGTGCTGCTGAAGATCTAACGAGCAGGACTGGAACAAGCTGAAGGAGTGATATGCCAACAATACTTCTCCCAATAGAACGACTTTGAGAAACCCTCCAGTTACCAGCCAAGTCTGACTATCAACTGTACTTCATGAGAGAAATAACCATGGGGGCCAGTTCACTGTACCTCAGACCATTGGCCGGACTATAGTTAAAAAAATAAAAAGAAAAGAAAAGAAATCACTGCTGGCCTGGGATGAGTGGCTGCTAAGCAGGACAGGCAGCGGCACAAGCACCCGTAGACTGCATAAATGTCCTCCGTAGGCCACAGTTTGGGGATCCCAGAAAACCACCATTGTCTCTAAGCTAGATCACACCAATGCTGGACATGTAGTAAGTTTCCCGACTTTACTTTTTCTCTCATGCACAGCCAATCTTCCTTCAAAAGCCAGAGTGACCATCTTAAACGAAACACAACAAAGCAAGAAAACCAAACATAATAAACAGTTTAAGGTGTCTTTGTTTTCAAACAGTTCTTATCTTTTTTCACTCTTAATCAAAAGAAAAAAAATATCTTTATTTGGTCCATGAGGCTCATCTATAATATGGCAGCTGTCTTCTTCCCATCTGCAAGGTCATTGTAATGCGGCTCTTGTAGTTTCTTTTATGTACTGTGCTTTCTTCTGCTACGGTGGCCTGCTGAGATGGCCCCTTTCCTCTGGGATGCTAATTCCTACTCACTGTGCAGATCTCAGTTCACCTGTCCCACCTTCTAATCTGTTACCTCATCTGTTACCTTTCTTGTTGCAGTCATTGGCTCTGGTTTCTTTCCCTTGCTCTCCCCATCTTCTTTTGTCACCATAATCTTGAGATCCTATCATGTGACTAAGTTTCATCCCTGATCAGACTCTGAGTCCCTAGAGTGGCAGAGACATCGTATTGTCATCGTACTTTTGAAGCCCAGACCTATCACAGAACCTGGCACGTCTTTGTTGATTGAACTGATACATGAGTTATAAAAATCTGAAATGCATGCTTTAAAGCTGAGTTATAAAGCAAAACGACCAAGTTGATTGAAATCAGATCTTAGTTGAATTATTGCTGAAGTTCATTAATTTCATGCCAATGAATATCAATACTTATGAATTTATCTTATTGTACAAATAGTAATGTATCTTTAGGTTTATCTAAATACTGAGCCAACACTAAGGATATCAAAATGAGCAGGAGGTAGACCATTCCTGATTTCAAAGCCCTTTGACAGCATTGGTGGTAGGCTACATAAAGAAGAAATTCTTATTCCGATAAAGTAGATTTGCAGGCCATTCTAAGAACACTGTTAAATTCTTTGTACACTTTACCCAATTTACCCAAAGAGTGTCCTATTTTGAAACAGTAGAATAACATTATATCTAGGTATTTATACTGATTACAGATTGTACCTTTTAAATAAATAGTTAAAATGAGTGGTAAAATGTTCAGACATGAAAAGAGTCTCAGGACTGTGAGCAGAGCCACACAAGTAGAGAGAGAGAGATGAATGAGTCTGGTGAGTCAGACTGAATCTTGTAAGCCATGGGAAAGATGTGGTACTATATCCGAGGTGCAATAGAAAGCCACTGTGGTTTTTTGCAAAAGATTGAGATAAGCACTGAAGAATGTAAAGCAAGTGAGACATCCAAAGCAGCACAATAGAAATCTCCAATTCTAATATCATAGGATTAAGATGTCTCTATTTCCATAGTTGGACTTATCCAACAGGAAGTATGAAAATGGTAATCAAGCCTCAAACAACTTTACATGAACATGTTAGGAAAATATTGAGTGGATCTTTAGTTCTCTTCTGCTCACTACTCTTTAGACCCCAGATCCCCTTTCCATTAAAGGAAATCCTATTGTCTTTTCTATATTCTGTAATTGTCACTTTAGGATATGCTGAAAAATTGAGGATAATGGGGTGGGGCTGAGGACAATCCTTCTCCTATCCTTCCCTTTATCTGGCTTTGCAGGACAAAGTAAAGGAATGACCATCTAGACGTTAACCTCTTTGGGTGAAGGAAAGATCACTCATGTCATTATTATTTTAAAAGAATTGCAACTGCTATTCAGAAAAAGAAAGAGATAAAACACTGACAGATACTATATAGATGAACCTGAAAGGCATTTTACTATGAAACCAAGCCAGATACATGTACTGTATGTTAAATGTTTAAAACAAAAAAGACAAATCTATAGAAGTAGGTATGAGTATTAACTGTAAATCTGCAGTAGGAGTCTCAATGTGATGACTAAACCCTACAAATGAATGGTTAGGATAATAGAACAATTCAGTGAGTATATTAAAAATTACTGACTAGAATTCAAAAGGTATGGGGAGTAGGTGGGGAGAAATCCTTAATTCAAGATAAAGACCTTATTAAGCATGAATTATTAACCAGGACAAAGACAAGAAAAAGCAAAAAATGAATCATCCGAATGAAAGAGGACATAATGGTCTCTCAGCACAAGGTCACAATGGTGTGCAAAATATGTAGAAATATGTGCTCACTTAAATAAAATATGGATTGGGATATGACTCATGAACATATGATCCTATTATCTCAATATCCATTACGGACATGCCCAGGAAAATTCACAAGTGTGAAACTACCCTTTCTGGTGCAGATCAGAAAAGTCACAGCAAATAGATTCTCCTAGAAGTCAAAGTTTTCGTACTTTGCTGGTCAATGGCCAGAATGAATTCAAAGGATGTAGAATTTATGAGAAAACTGAAAATGCAATACAGGCTTCTACTCTAAATCAAAGCCTTCTGAAGTTCTGTTGTTGAACTCGTGAGTTGTCTCTAGACTTTTCTGACTTACAGTGGCTCTACAAACAACAGAACAAAGTATTGCCTGATGCTCCACCATACTCACAACTCCTGCTATATTTAAACCCACCCTTGCAACAACTGTGTCAATCCATCTCATGAAGTTCTTATAGATATGAAAGAAATGTATATCAAGAAAGAAATATATATCTTGAAAGGGGCCCAGAAAGCTACAGAGGGGGCAAGTCCAGTCTAACTCCAATGGATGAGTCAGCTGTTAGCTGGAGGCCTACCCGGCTGCTGACTGCTGAACCAGGAGATTGAAAGAGGAAGTGGGAAGACCACAAGCTGGTGGAGACATTGTTGAGTGGATCTAAGGCAGAGACTCGCTTAGGCTGCTGGTAGCTCCCAAAGAGGGTTGGTTGGCTATATAATTGCTGCAGGTCCCAGTTCCAGGATGGTGGACAGAGCATCCAGTGCTGAAGAAGAGAAGAGGGTAGTTTTCAACTTCTCCTTATAGTTATCAAATAAACCGCACCTTCAAGAAGACCTCATCAGACCGTGACCTGAGGAAGAGGTTTCCAAGTTAATTAAAAAAAAAACCCAAAACATTTACCTATCACTAGTGTCTACCTCTTTTTCACTGACCTTTTGCTTTTCTGAACATGATTTCCTTGCCCAGGGACTGGTCTCTCCTGATAACATATCCAAAATATGTGAGATGAAAGGTGCATTTGGCTGCCCTTCCTTTTTTGTTCTGGCAGTCCTTGACACTTTCAATATTTTTCAATGACACAACTATCAGAATATATTACTTTTTTGATGGTCTTTTTTGCCCACTGTCCAACTTAGACATGAATAATAGGCAATGGAAACTACCATGACCTGGGTCAGTCTTACCTTAATCCTCAGAGTTACATCTTTGCTCTTCAACACTTTAAACCTTGGTTTTGAAGTGGTTCTCTACCTTCCTAATGCAGTGACCCTTAAATAACAGCTCCTCATATTGTGGAGGATCCCAAACATAAAATTATTTTCATAGCTGCTTCATGACTATAATTTTGCTACTGTTATGAATCAGGCAACTGCTATGAAAGTCTTTGACCCCTAAAAGGATTGTGACCCGAGGGTGTAGAACTGCTGTTTAAATAAAACTTAAGCTTTAATAGAGTAATATATTAAAGTAATTTAATGGTTCCAAAATCTGTGTATTTGTATCCACAGCAACTTTCATGGAAGCAGTCATCAAGAAATCAAACATTATGTTCCCTTGATCAAATCTGCTTCAAAATACCTCTTTAAGGTGTTAAAGAGCAATCATGTCCCTTGAGAATTTGGATGAACCTGACACAAAACATGGTATGTTCAATTGCTTCAGATGCCTGTGAAATGTGACGATGAATAAGGAAGACCACAGAAAAATGGACGTATTTGAATTATGGTGTTGGAAAAGAATATTGAACATACCCCAGACTGTCAGAGGAAGAAACAATTCTGTCTTGAAGAAGAAGTACAACCCTCTTGCTCCCTAGAAGCGAGGATGACAAGAATCCATCCTCAGGGCTTTAGACTTGTTTTCAGGAAAAGCAATTCCCCAGGACAGGACATGATGCATGGTCACAGAGAGGCAGATCCTCAAGGAAATGGATTAGCACAGTGGCAACATCAATGCGTTCACACTTAACCATAACTGTGAGGATGACCCAGAATGGGACAGTGCTTCATTCTATGGTATTTGGAGTTGCAGTGAGTCAGAACTGACTGGAAAGACACAAAAGCCACCAACAAAATGTTTGGAATTGAACATTTATTCCTTGTGAGAAATACATAGATATCCAAGACAGATACTTTTAATGAGACAGAGACTCATCTGTTTTGCCTCCAAACATGAGTTTCCGCTTTCCTTAATATATATCCAACTTTACTTTTTCAAACCTGTTTGACACAATTTGTCCCTCCCAACATTTTCCAAGACATGGCTACCTTGTTTGAACCGCTTTCTTGAGCAATTCCCTGAACATGGATTTTTTGTTGTTTGTCTATTGACTTTTTAATTCCTTAGTTCTTGACAATGAGGAGTCAATATGTGCCAGAGGTTTAAAAATAACGGACGAGACAAGCAGAAATTCTTTGCTTGCTGAGCTTGAGTGAAATCAGATAGAGGTGGATGTGTAGTTAACACTATTGCCACAAGACAGAAAAGAAGAATTTTCATTCAACTTTCTCTCAGAAGTGTTTAAAACAGAGGCTGCCTGGCTTCTTAGTTTCTTCAGTCACAGGAAGCCAGTAGGCACAAAAGCATCACACTGCAATTCTCACATTCTCTAATAACCATGAGTTGTTACTATTGCTAGTTACTGTAGAGTCCACCCTGAGTCATGGTATCCCATATACTATGGAACAAAATGCTACCGGATCCCAACATCTCCTGGGTTAGCTGTGCAGCTGACTTCTGTGGCACCTGCAGGGGATGGTCATTATCTGATTTTCTTCCTTATTATTCTTAGGTTGGTAGCTACTAAAACCTGTTCAGCCTTACACCATTGAAACCCAAGGTCAGCAGGCCTTTCTCTAAGATCACACCCCCGCTGATTCCTCTGGGACCCACTGTGGTAGTTATTTTTTTTTTTAATTTTTGATAGCTCTTTTTTTTGGGGGGGGGTGCATCATTGCCCTCTTGTGGTCATGGGAGCTACCCAGCACTGCTCCTGAGAGCAGCCGCTGGATTTGAACTGCCAAGTCCACAGGCCACAGTCCCATACTCAACCACTTACGCCACCGGGGCTCAGCCCCACTGTGGTAGTTCTATAATCGTTTGTCAATTTGAGAGTGGAGTTTAGCCTGTCAATCAGTGAATGAGACCTCTATGTGGACCTGGCCTTCCCCTGAAAATTCTAGGAATTGCAGCATTTCCGCCTTGGATATGGGAGACACTATTCTCTCAGCTCACTCTCTAAGAGATGCTCTACTGACAAGACACATGGCCCTTCACTGATATGCCCTGTGCCCTGGGAACTGGAAAAGCCACATGGAGATCCCTGCCAGTGCTGAGATATTTACAGTGCCACGGGATCCACAAGACTTCCCATCTACTGGCCTGTGATCTTCCATTGCATATGTTTTGTGGGTCTGAAGAGGACTTTATAGATTGGTATCAGACATATGGGCTAATATCAGATTTATGGACTTGATCTGGACTCAGCTGGAATGTTTACTCTGGAATGTTCAACCGCTATTGTATAAAAACTGTTTGTTCTTCTTTTTAAAATCATTTTATTGGGAGTTCTTACAGCTCTTATCACAGCCCAAACATATTCACTGTGTCAAGCACATTTGTACAATTGTTACCATCATCATTCTCAAAGTATTTTCTTTCTACTTGAACCTTGGTATCAGCTCCTCATATTTTTCACCTCTCTTCTACCCTCCCTCCCTCCCTTGATAATCTATAATTATTAATTTTTTTGTCTTACACTATATGATGTCTTCCTTCACCCACAATTCTGTTTTCTGTCCCCCAAGGAGGGGTTATATGTAGATTATTTTGATGGGTTTCCCCTTTCTCAACCACCTTTCCCTTCCTCCTCCTGGCATGGCTTCTCTCATTATTTGCGCTGGGGGGCTTATCTGTCATGGATTCAAGCTGTATCTGTACCAGTGTATATCCTCTGGTCTAGCCAGATTTGTAAGGTAGAATTGGGATCATGATAGTGGGGGGAGAGGGGAAGGAAGCATTTAGGAAATAGAGGAAAGTTGTATGTTTCATTAGTGCTATACGACACCCTGACTGTCTTCTCTCCTCTCTGCGGCCCTCTATAAGGGGATGTTCAGTTGTGTACAGACCAGCTTTGGGTTTCCACTCCACACTCCCCTTCATGCACAATGACATCGTGTTTTCTTTTGTTGTTGTTCCTTGATGCCCAATACCTGATCCCATCAACACCTCGTAATCACACAGACTGATGTGCTTTTTCCACATGGACTTTTTGCTTCTCAGCTAAATGACTGCTTGTTTATCTTCAAGGTTTTAAGAACCCAAACACTACATCTTTTGAAAGCCAGGCACCATCAGCTTTCTTCACTATATTTGCTTATACACCCACTTTGTCTTCAGTGAAGATGAGCATCACGGAATGTCAGGTTAGTAGAACAAAGTGTTCTTGCATTAAGAGAGTACTTGAGGAAAGTTCCAATGTCCATCTGCTACTTTAAACTAAACCTATAAATGTATGCACATAGATCTATTTCCCCATGATCATATATAAATATATTTACATATGTACAGGCCTGTTTTATATCTCCACAAATGCCCTTTCCCTCCTACTTCTTTCCTCTATTTCCTTTTACTTTTTTCTTGTCTCACTATCATGCTTAACTTTCATTTGGGTTTCAGTAATTCCTCTCAGTTACATTGCTCTTGATCAAATCCTACCAGGTCTCTTATACCTTCCCCACCATCAATTTTGGATGATTTGTTGTTCCCTTTAAATTCTTTCTTATACACATATGAGTGTCTATGAATTTGTTTCTCCAGTCTACCCTGAACTAACACACCCACCCTCCTATTACCTAAATTTTCTTTCTTTCAAATTCTGCTCATCAGCATTCCATCTCAAGACCCTTCTGTAAAGAATTATCTTAGGTTCCTTCCAGCTTGGGCTGGGTCTGAGAACACACACAGCCCAGACATCAGTGTCTAACCCTTGGCTCAGGAATCACCAGATGGGAACTGATCATCCACCACCATTTTCTCTGATACTCTTTTTTTACAAATGAGTCTGTAAAACAGAATCCGGGAAGTCTAAGGGAAAAGAGATCAAGTGTTCCCAATTTGAGGCCCTGCATTATTTTGGTCATGAGTCTCTATGCTGCTCCTTGCCTGTACACGGTCAATACAATGCTTGGCTACATCTCTTGTGTACAGTTTCTGTTTTATCTCAATTACTGATAAAGTAGGGCAGGATGCCTAGGTTGGCAACAATAGCAATATACAAATCTCTGCTGAGAAATGGGTGCTGGCTGCATGTAAGATACACTGGCTGGTGATCAAATCTGGGGATACTACATGGAAAAAAATATTGAACCATTATTGCTTCCAAATTCCTACCTGTGTTAGTTACCATTGAGTTCCTTTTGGCTCATGGTGACCCCCAGATTAGCAGGGTCATTCTGCTCCTAGGGTTTTCTTAAAACACAAAAAGAGCAGTGTCAGGCTTTTTTTGAGGGGGAGGTTATCACTGCTCTCTGGTGGAAATGGGAGGCCCAGCCTTGCTCCTGAAGACCTGCTGCTGGATTTGAACCACCAAGTCAGTGGGCTGCAGTCCCGCCTTCAACCACTGCACCACCGGGGCTCAGCCCTTGTCAGACTTCTTATTCCATTGTGGTACAAAGCGCAAAACCATTTGGGCCCTTCCCCACTCCCAGCTCAAGGACACCAAGTCTTTTCAGATTCATGCTGATGATCCTATTGGACAAGGTAGCACTTGTCCCTTATTGTTTCTGGAGACTGCAATTCTTTGTAGAAATCTGCTCGTCTTTCTCTTCAGAACTGCTGGTGACTTTAAATCACCATGTAGTTATGTAGCCCTGGGGGTGTAATGGTTACCCTTTGGACTGTGAACACCTGGTTGACAGTGTGAAACCACCTGTAAATCTGCCAGGAGAAAGACTGAGCTTTCTACTCCCATAGACAGTCATAGTCTCAGAAGTCCACAGTGGGTAGCTATGAGTGGAAGTGAGTTTGAATGGTTGGTTTTCGTTTGTCTGGGTGCTCTTCAGTAAAGCATGCTCCAAATGGATTGCCAAAGGATCCCACTCCTTCCCAGACTCTTTCGACTGCAAATTACAAGGTCAGTAGTTTGAAAGCATTGGCCATTTGGAGTAAGAAACACTAGATTTTACCTCTTAGAGACTTTAATAACCACTCTGTAATTGCTTTCTGTCACCCAATTTTGTGTGTGTGTGTGTGTGTGTGTGTGTGTGCATGGCATCACTGCCCTGGTGGGAGTAGGAAGCTCAGCCTTGTTCCTGGAGAGCTGCTGCAGGATTTGAACTGTCAACCCTTTGGGCCGCAATCCCACACACAACCACTAGACCACCAGGGATCAGCCCTGCCAACCAATTTTTTAAGCAGAATGACTGGTGGGTTTGAACCAACAGCCTCTTTATTAGAAAGACCCCAATAAAAAAAACCTTCCAACAACTAGAGCTCTAATAAAGACTATGAAAACCAAGGTCATACACACTACTATCAAGTTGACTCTGACACATAGGCATCCCATAAAGAGTCTCTGAGACAATCTTTACTAAAGAAGATAGCCTCACAGAACATCTGATAGATTTGAGCCATCGAGCCTAGGGTTAGCAGCCCAATGCTGACTCACAGCACTACCGCTACAGTGTTGTTTTTGTAAGGTTCTCTCAAGTTGGTTCTGATCCATAGCAACCCTATGTGCAATCCACACAATTGCTCCTACACCGAGTCCATGATAACAACCACTGTGTCAATCTGTCAGTGTTTCCATAAAGTCTTCCTCTTTTTCACTGTCTTTCTACTTTACCAAGCATGCCATCTTTATTCAGGGACTGACCTCTCTTGAAAATATGTCCAACATATGGAAGATAAGTTATTGCCATCTTTGATTCTTGAGACTTGTTTGGAGATTCTAGCAGGGGAGTGCAGCTACTCATATACCCTTGACCGAAGGATGGTTCTTCTATCGGAAAGGTTGTCCTCTTCACCCGAGCACGCATCTTCAAGAGGGACACACATGAAGCGGTGAGGGAGGAAGGGGACACCCACCTATCCAGCTAGATCAGCCAAATCAACCCTAGAAATCAATGGCGTGACAGATCTTGCATCCAGATGACCCTCACATCCTGCCGTCGTTGATTCTAAGGAGCAATCTGGCCATATTTCTATGACAGATCTGATTTTCTTTCTATCCGTTGATGGTACTTTCAATATTCTTTGCCTGCACCCCAATTCAAATGCACTGTCTGATTTTTTTCTGCAATCTTCATTATTCAATGTCCAACTTCCATATGCATATGAGGTGATTGAAAATGCCATGACTTGGGTCACGCACCTTAGTCCTCCGAGGAACATCCCTGATTTCCTATGCTCTAAAGAGGCCTTAGCCAACAGATTTACCTAACAAGACACCTCTTTTGATCTCTGGACTATTGGTTCCGTGAACATTAACTATGGATTCAAGCTAGACAAAATCCTTAACAATTTCCACCTTTCCCTCGTTTATCATATTGCCTGTTGGTCCAATTGTAGGTGGCTGAGTGATGACACTTTGGGCTGCTAACGCCAAGTTTTGCAGTTTGCAACCACCCGCCACTCTTTGGGGGAAAGGTGAGTCTTTCTATTCCTGGAAAGAGTTACAGCTTTGGAAACTCATGGGGGCCATTCTATTCAGTCCTTTAGGGTTTTGACTTCATGGTGGTGAGTTTGGTTTGGACTACTTCTTACCACTAGAAACTACAGATAACAAGCTATTCCCGGAGGGTAGAAATAAAATTTAGATGGAGTAGCATAAATCACTGGTTATCAAGGTAGGGAATGCCTATAAGCAATAGCAGTATCGATATCTAATGTGGGAACTTGACATAATTTGACTACACTCCAGATTTTTTTAAGCTGAGATGCTGGGACCAAGTAATCTTCATGCTAACATCCTTCCAGGTGATTCTGATCCAAGCTTGGAGATCTGTCTTGGATCACGTGTAGATAGAATACTATTTCAAAGTAAAGATGGCAACTCCATCTCATGTCCTTGAAGATGCATATAAAGCTTGATAATGTCGATGGTCAATGAAAAAGGATAAGACCCTTGGCACAATGGATCAATGCATTGGCTGCAGCAATGGGCTCAAAGTCACCAAAGTGAGTGAGGATGGGACAAGATAAGGTAGTATCCTGTTCTGTTACACATAAGATCTCTATGAAATGGAATCTACTTGACACCTAACAACAAACTATCTAGATCCTTCCATTCCTAGGAGAAATCACTTAAAATATTGCTTATGGTGAAAGCCAGACAAATCAAAAAAAATTTTTTTTCTGCTTAGGGGTGATGGTAGGGCTACCTGATAAAATCCTTTTAGAATTCACAGCATACTAACTTATTCTGTCATTATCTTTGAACTACTTTAAAGCATATTTATAAAACATGCTACCTTTAAAACAAACTTGTCTGTTTCCTCTTTTGGCAGAACCACAAAATTATAAATTCCTCTAGGATGGATTCTTTTAAAATGTTTTCATGGATTATTATCTTTTTATAACTCTATGTGCTTTCTGTAATTTATGCATAAAATCACAAATATATATAGAGAAAGATTCCATTTTAAGGCAAATATTAAAGAAGAAATGTATTCTTTAAGTTGTATTTCAAATATTCTTATTTGTGATGAATATTTGCATTGCTTCTTTTAATTGACACTGTGATTTATAGCTATCTGTTGAGGAGATTTGGGGTTTAAGGATACAGCCAGGAACAGAGCCAACACAATTCCTGTCATCATGGGGTTTACATTCAATACTGACAGATAAATGGGGGTGAGAAACAAGCAGACAAACAAACAAAAAAAACCCTGGAATCTCCTGCCTCTCAACTTTTTATCCAATCTGAAGCCTGCTATCAATCATTGGGTTCCCACAGGCACAGTCATTAATCTCACTGGGCTTTAAAGCTTTAACTAGAAGGATCAGGACTATTTCCTTCTTTCAGGTAGACATCCCACAAGTGGGACATTAAATGTTTTGTAAAAGTAAGTCCTAAGTGCTTTTGAAAGAGTTGAAGTAAGGAAAAAAAAAAATCAGTCCAAGAAAAAGAAAGATGGAAAACAAAATCAAAGGACAATGTAAAACAGATTTTAACACCAACTGACATGGATTGATCTTGAGAGTCTTAAAAATTGCTAACCAAAGCCTGCAAGGCACAACGTTCCTTATATGACATCTCCTATATGGTTAGTATGAAGGCACGCATGTCTAGACAAGTCTGGTTTGGACATGGCTGTATGATGGTGTCACCACAAAACTACCAAAGGTAGCCTATATTAGCCTAAAGGGCTTTCCCTCCTTCTACTCTACTTAAATAAATATTTTGAGGGTAATTGAATCACTGGTAAATACTTAACTGGCTTATTTATCAACTTCTGGTAGTTAGCAAGTGACATAGTGGTCCCTGGGTGGTTTTAATGGTTCCCTCATTCAGCAGCTCATCAAAAGACTGGAGGTTCAAGTCTACCCAGAGTCTTCTGATTGGTGTGATAGTTTATTTCCAACATATTAGTCACTGGAATCTCCAAGGAATATAATTCCACCTTGACATACAATACGTTGTCATGAGTGAGAGTTGGTTGAATGGCAACTGGTACTACATTGTTGGGCCTTGTGTGGTCATAATTGTGTCAATTTCAGGATTTGAAGAATAGGTGTAGAGGCTATCCTGTTAATCTGGAGATAGCCAATGAGACCTCGGTGTGGGCATGCCTTTCTCCTGAGAATTCTTGGAAATCTCACAGTGTTTCTCAATTGGAGGTGAGAGACTTGGCTCAGTCTCCTGGATATGCTTTACTTATAAGACACAAGGCGAGCTCCCTGTGAGACTTCTGGAAGGAAAAGCTACATGGTCTTACCCTGAAGGAACCAGCTCTCTGAAGCCAGAAAAGCCACATGGAGACTCCTGCCAGCCCTGAGATGCTTCTACCACCACTGGATACACGAGATTCTGCACACACTAGCCTGTGATTGTCCTGGCATTGTTGCATGTCTTTCATGAGTCTGAAGAGGACTTATGGATTGGTATCAGATATATGGGCTACTATCGGATTTAAGGACTTGGACTAGACTGGGTTAGGATGCATTCTCAATGTTCCATTCCTCTTGTATATAAACCTCTCCCTTATATACATATGTGTGTTTATGAGTTTGTTTCTCTAGTCTACCTGGACTAATATACTTATAGGATGTTATTTCTAAGTGATGCTGACACATGTTGAACCGTATGCATTTTAACTTTATCCTGGTAGGTCCAGATATGATTTTATTAGCTATTGTTTGAAAATTACATATGGTTATAGAGTTATGTGAAAGTGTCAAATTGACAGGGGGTGGTCTGTGGAAGTCATATAATTGTGTCAACATCAGGATTGGGAGTGTAGGGGTGGAGTCTAGTCTGTAAATCTGGAGATAGTCACTGAGACTTCTGTGTGGGCACGGCTTTCTCCTGAGAACTCTAGGAAAACTCATGGTATTTCCCAATTGGAGTTGAGAGCCTTATGGCTCAGTCCTTGGGAAACACTGCAGCTGACAAGACACATGGAAGCATGCTGATAGACCCTGATCCCTGAAAACTGGAGTTGCCACAAGAGACCCCTGCCAGTACTGCTGCTGTATATACAAGACTCTGCACCCACTGACCTGTGGTTGTTCTGGTATCATTGCATGTGCTTCAGGGGCCAGAAAAAGACTTTATAGGCTGGTTCAATCATATGGGCTAATACCAGACTTATGACCTTGAAATGGTTACTCTTGTGGATAAAGCACTTTCTTACATGCATGCTCATGTCTGTGAATTTGTTTCTCTGGTCTACCTGGACTAATACGGGCCTGTTTTGGTTAATGGAAAACAACACATTTTTGCTCTTCAGTCCCAGAAGTAAATGGATCTGGAAGTGGAGTGGGCTGGGAAGCCTGTTTCCTAAATTCGACTCATCATTTAACAGCCTACAGATCCATAGAGGGAAAATGATATTCCCAAGACCCCCACACAAAAATCAAAAAGCTTGTATTCGTTGTCCAAATGATTCGTCTCTCTGAATGCCAAACTCACAGCCTTCAAGTCACTGCTGACACATTGTGAACCCCCACTGGGTTGCTGAGAGCTGCTGGTGGGTTCAAACTGCTGACCATGTGAATCACAGCCCAATACATAACCACTAGGCCACCAGTATTCCTCATGCTCTTCCACGTCATATTACCAAAAGAAGACTGGCTGAATTTTTATTTGCCAATGGTGAACCTGTGCTGTGGATGAGTCTTATTTCGCATCTTCATGAAATCATCCTCACCAGTGCTTACTGACCCCACACTGGTCCCCCTCCTATATGTCTCCATAGGTCAAATTTGGGGAGCTTACCCTGAGATGTGAAGAAAACGCACTATTACTGTGATTTTCAGAAATAGGAAAGTGAAACTTGTTCATTTGCTGGCTGTCCTCTTTCAGTTTGCATTTAATATCAGAGAAGCATCCCGTCAGGGCTGGAGATTCATACT